>JBBPLC010000087.1:0-82225 GCA_038089535.1 Hemileccinum rubropunctum
CAGAACATTATGTTATTTACTAAAAGATGATTGATAATATTATGCTCAAATAAGTGTCCCAATGACATAACATTTTAATATGGATATATCTCAGTGCCATGGTAATCAAATCACATGCCTAAGGGCTCATCTTCAGGGTAGGAGTTAGGGCTATTTATGACCCTGCAAGGTTCAGAGCTGATATATTTTAGTTTTCTTGCAAATATGAAGTCTTTCTAAAATGGCCTGATATTGGGACACTTATTTGAGCCACTGTATAACACTTGTGAGAGAAAGATGGAGATGAAATGTCCATGAGGCATGACATCATGGATGATATCATGATCTGGGCCTGTAGGTCACATGATGTTCTTATGGTCATGTATACTGGTCATGTGACTTTGAAAATGAAGAGAAACAATTAAGTATGAAAAGTATAGAAAAAGTGAAAGCATAGCATATAGGCCCTGAACTATAACACTACCCCCCATTCACCAGCTTTGAGGTCTAGCCTTGGTTGGTGAATTCCATTAGAAGGGACCAAAAGGGCAAAGGAGGGACATAAATTCATTTTCAGAGATGCCATGAATGGGGCATGGAGTGGAGGAATGTGTGGCATGAAAGTCATTGATAGTGTCCTGCACATGTTTTAAATTAACGGTGGGTTCCCAGGTATGATCCACCTTGTCCCATCCTTTCCAGTGGATGAGGTGTGGGAGTTTTCTGCAATAAAGATGTGATTGAATGATATAGTTCACTTTGTATTATTCATGATGATCCTCTGTCATGGTGATGGCATCAGGTTTATATATGGATTGACTGGCTAGCAGTGCTTTATAGGGTTTTGCACAGGAAATATTGACAGTGAGATGAATGGATATGGAAGAAGGAAGGACAAGAGTGATGGCATTAGGGACAGTGGCAGAGATACAGTATGTGTTGTAGTTCGGGCTACAACACTACCGCTTACCGTTATGTTCATTGTATTCTCCTTATCCTGGACTTACGATCTTCACTTTCAAGGTCACATGACTCCTTCCCACGATCACATGACTTGGCCACTGTTTATCTTATCTATTGTACCTTAGGGGCACGTGCTAGTTCCCACGATCACGTGCCTACAGGTCGACCTAGACTTTGCCTAGATCCATGATGTCACTATGACATCATGCCTCGCGGCTACCACATTCCTTACTCTTAGACCTACCCTAGAGTACACAGCATGGTTCGTGCACTCTCTCGTAGTAGTATATATAGTGGTAGTGATGCGACTGGGTTAGCCAGTCTTATTTATTTGTTCTACCCTCCACCAAGTAGGGCCTAGGATACTTGAGTACTGCTCATTGCAACGGAGTGGAATAGCAAGAACCAACTCCAACGAGGGCAGCCTAGCCTCTAGCTAGGATGGCCCGAGTGTCGCCAAGAATGATAAATATGACGAGGACCCTATAACGGTGGTCAACCAGCGAAAGAGAGGATGAGTGGTACTCAAGTGTATCCAGGCCCCACAGTGTGGAGGGTAGAACAAATGAATAAGACTGGCTAGTCCAGTCGCATCGCTACCACTATATATACTACTACAGAAGAGTGCATGGACCAAGCGGTGTACTCTAGGGTAGGTCTAAGAAGTAAGGAATGTGGTAGCTGTGAGGCATGATGTCATAGTGACATCATGGATCTAGGCAAGTCTAGGTCGACCTGTAGGCACGTGATCGTGGGAACTAGCACGTGCCCCTAAGGTACAATAGATAAGATAAACAGTGGCCAAGTCATGTGATCGTGAGAAGGAGTCACGTAACCTCGAAAGTAGAAATCATAAGTCCGGGATAAGGAGAAACCAATGAACGTAACGGTAAGCAGTAGTGTCATAGCCCAAACTACAACAGATACCAACATATGTAGAGTGCCTTGTCGAGATGCTCTGATGATGGCTTGGCAGCATGCCGAGATAGAGTGGTCACAGCATAAGCTATGTCCAGTCTAGTCCCTAATGTGATGTACAATAAGGATCCGATCACTTGTTGGAACCGAGATCGCAGTTCTGGGTCAACTGGGCCATTGTAGTCAAGAGGGTAATACCTCTGTGGAAGGGGAGTGGGAGGGACTCTAGCGTTCTGCATTCTGAATCGTTCGAGGACTTTTTCTAAGTAAGTGCACTGATCAATCATGATCTTGCTGCCAGTCCGACAAATTCTCATGTGCAGAAACTCCTTTACAGGGCCTAGGTCTCTGCATTCCCACTTATGCATGAATGTGGCTTTTACCTCTGCGACCACGGCTTTGTCAGGACCACAGAACAGGGCATCATCGACATAGACAATGGCAACCACTATTTGGGTGCCTTTCTTCTGGTATAAGAAAATACCAGCATCAGATTTCAAATGTTCGAAACCAAGGTCTTTCATGGACTCATTAAGAGTCTCCCACCAGGCTAGTCCAGCTTGTTTAAGGCCATACAGGGCACGTTGCAGACAAAGCACTTTATGCTCTTGCCCTAGGACTACAAAACCTTTGGGTTGTTTCATGTAGATTTCCTCGTGTAGCTTTCCATAAAGGTAAGTGCTTCTCACATCAAGTGCTTCTATATGCCAGTTTTCTAAGGCAGCGAGTGCAAGCATGAGCCGCACAGTCTCAAACCTTACAACTGAGGAGAAGATTTGGTTGAAGTCGATTCCTTCTGTTTGAGAAAAACCCTTTGCAACCAAGCATGCACGTTTATAACCATCTGGTTTCTGATCAAAAACCCATCGGTTTGCAATAACCTTACGCCCCTTTGGGGGGTCAACCAGTTCAAAGACTTTTCGCTCACGGAGTATGTCTAGCTCACGTCGACAAGCGGCTTTCCATTCCTCTTGGGCTGCAGCTGGCAGCGTCTGAATGTCCCTATAAGTCCATTCATGTAGAGGCTTAGTTTCTGCAGAAACTAGCACATGTGGGATTGCCTTAGACATTAAAAATGCAGCCAATCCAGCTCCCCCTTCACGACATAATCATTCAACGTCAGCTTCACTGTCAGATTCAGGAGCTGCAGTAGGAGCGGGCGGCGCATCATGTCTGGGAAGATTGCCTGGCATTTGTGGTGACTCAAGCTCTGGCTGTCTCTGTTGAGAGGGGCCAGGTTCCCTAACTCTGTCTTGCCAGCACAATTTGCGCTCAATCTCCTTAACCTGCTCAACAGGATGTGTATCTTCCCCATAGACATTGTCAGGCTGGATAGGCACACGTCGCTGTCGTTGGGGGCACAATGGGGCAGGAGGTATTGCTGGCGGTGCTCCTCTTGATCCTTTCTTAGGTGCACTAGGAGGGGGCAGTGCAGGGCGAGGTGAAGGTGTGCGAGGAGGGACAGTAGGAGGAATAGGAGCTCGCAGAGCAGGTTGACTGGGTCAATAGTTGTCATCTGCAGGGGGCAGTGGCAGCTCTGGTAGAGGCTCATGCTCACTGGCGACAGTGGGCACAGGAGGTGCAGCAGTCCGTGTGCGGTGTGACGCACAACGGGGGAAATGGGATTCATCAAAAATGGCGTGTGCAGAGGTGAATAGGACATTGTTTGGGGAATGCATGAACAGGAAATTGGAATCATTCCCTGGAATCACACCCAGATACACCATAAGTTCGGACTTAGGGGCCATTTTGTTAGCCCGCACATCTTCTGGGATATGCACGTAAGCAGCACTTCCAAAAACACGAAGATGGGCTACGTCCGGCTGCTGCTTGTGTAGCAACTCATAAGGAGTGCACCAGTTATGGCGACGCAGTGGTGTTCTGTTGTAGACGTGGGTTGCATGTATAATGCTGAACTCCCACCAACTATCTGGGATGCAGGCATCATGCCGCATAGCCTCAGATTTGTCCATCACAGTACACATGAATCATTCCGCTCAACCGTTTTGTTGAGGAGTATGAGGGGCGCTTTGGAAAATGCATATCCCCTCCCCCTTGAGCATGTCATCGAAAGCTCTGGACTTGTATTCTCCCCCAGCATTGGACATCCATCCTTGGACTTTCGCTCCGAATTGCGTGGACACCATCTTCAAGAAGTGTCTAGTGGCTGTCAATGCAGCATCTTTCGTGCGCAAAGCAGTGACCTGTTACGATTCACCTTTTTCTTTACTCTTCGCATTAGTGTTCATCTTACACTTCTTGCTAATGCCTTCCTTTCACACGACGACCACCGCTTTCTTCCGCTCTTCCCATGATGGTCATTATGATTACAAACTCTTATCTTTCTTTCCACTTCCTTCTGATGGACAGCCGCACTTCCTTTGTTCCGATAACTTCTGTTATCTTCCTCACACCACTTACCTTATTGAGCTTCCTCTGACCTTCTGCTGTTACATAGCTTGGTCCGTGCGCAGTTCCCTTTAGGTATATAAACCCTGCCATCAATACCTTGTATTCTCTAAGCTAGACCTACCTGGAATAGCACCTTTGTTTCCTTCACTGGTCAATCGCTCTCTAAGTCATCCGTCCTACTTTTGAGTGGACACTCATCATTCTACCTTTGTCTCCGGTCGCTCTTCTTTGCGACTCGTCCCCGCCACTCTTCTTTGCGGTCGTCCCGTTGACAAGGGCATCCCTTGGTCAACTTTCCTTCGTCCACCTCAGGAAGCCCCTGCGGAAGTCTCCGGTCATTAACCACACGACTCGTCCTTGTCTCTGGTCGCCTTTCTTCGTGACTCGTCCCGTTGATAAGCAAGCCACTTAGTCGACATCCCTTGTCCCCCAGGTCTATGTTCGTTCCTACCCGGACCGACCGTAACAAAAGGTCTAGCTTCTCATCAAAGAGGCTATCGCCATCATAGTCCCCCACCATTTCGCAACCACCGCGCCCAGATCCTCGTTGGTCGGCTCCCTGATCAAAACCACTCGACAACTCTTCCTCTTCCGAGCAACCCGACTCCGAAGAAGAAGAATACCTTGACCCTGACACCCTTGTACCCTCCGTCGCTCAGCAAAGCAAAACTCTTGACCTCTCGCAACAGTTCTCTGCCAGTCTAACAATCCCTCATCAGCCTACCCCACCATCTCCTACTCCCATCGCTACCACCCCCGTATTCCCCATTCCCCGCACCCCTTCCGTCTCTCTTCCTTCACCCGCTGCCCCTCCCCCGTTTGTTAGACCACCATCCCCTGCCATGTCCTCCGCTAAGCTCACTGAGCTTCGTGTCTGTGCCCCTGAAGCATTTGACGGTTCGTACAAAACCGCCGTCCAATGGCTTAACACCGTCCAATTCTATCTCCACATCAATGACAAAGTCTATGACACCAACGCAAAGCAAGTTATCTTCGCCCTCTTGTACATGACCAAAGGCCCCACCCTCACTTGGGCAAACACTTTCCGGCAAAACACCATTTCCGGAACCACCGTCACCCTCGGCACCTTCAACGAATTCATCAATGAGTTTAAGAAAACCTTTGAACACCACGACACTGTCAACGATGCTGTTGCCTGGCTCGCCACGAAACGCATGGCTCTTAACGCTAAGACCAAGTGTCATGAACCATCCCTCGACTCCTACATCTCCTCGTTCCAAAACCACGTCGCCCTCGCAGGTATCACCGACGAAAACATCCTTATCAACTACTTCTCCGCCAGAATTCCCCCTTCCCTCATGCACCGTATCCTCTCCATGGACACTCCCCCAACCAAGATCGCGGCTTGGTACAAGAAGGCAACCCACTTCCAGATGCAGTGGGACTGCGCTGACGAAATCACTCGAAGAGGCAAGACGTCCTCTTCTCACTTCCACTCTTTCACCACTCCCACCTGCACTCCCGCCAAAGACCCTGATGCCATGGATGTGGACGTAGTCCGCATCGCCAAACTCACCCCTGATGAATGCAAACACTGTATCGAGAAGGGACTCTGTTTCCGCTGCCACCATGCTGGCCATAATAGCACCTCTTGTCCTTCTTTTCCTTCCACACCTAACCGCCGCACGGAGAAAAAGATCCATCGGGTTGAAGAAGAATCTGACCTCCCTGCCCTACGAGAAATCGACGACGACGAAAACGAAGTTGCCATCAGGAAGGTTTCCTTCCAAATGGAATTTTAGAAAGGGGATCTCAGTCGACGCGAGTCTCCCCTCCCTCCTTCTTGTGTGCTCCTGTATTTGTATCAGCTACTACTAAAGCTATGCAAATCCCAATTCAATTAGTTATCCCCTCACACACCCAGAAAGCCGTTGACACAACTGCCCTTATCGATAGTGGAGCTGAAATCTCCTGCATTGATTGAGACTTTGTATCAAAACATCGTCTCCCCACCGAAAAACTTGCCTCCCCCATCCATGCCCGCAATGTTGATCACTCGTACAACAAGAATGGGAACATCACCCATACTTGCACTTTGTATTCCAACATCAAAGGAATCTTCCAGCAGGTCACCTTCTACATCATGGCCTGCGGAAGAACCAATGTCATCCTCGGACTCCCCTGGTTGAGAATCACCAATCCCACGATCGACTGGAAAAGTCAAACCCTCTCCATCCCTGAATCTCTTGACGAATCCAATGATTTCTACGCTTCCTGTGCCAAAGACTCCGAACGACACAACTCCCACTTCCCCACACCTTGACATGTTCACGTATCCTCCATCCACGACTACCACCTTTATGGCTTCCTCAAACAAGAAAACGAGGAACAGTTCCTCTCTTGTGCTCTTGACAACTGCTCCCTCTTTCAAACCATCCACGGAAAATCCTGCTCTATCCCCAAAGGATCTCCCGTCATCGCTAAACTTACCACCGCTACGGAGTTAGCCATGGAAGCCGAAAGGAACAAGCCGAAAACCACCCTTCCCCCCGAATTCTCTCAATTTGCCCCCATCTTCACCAAGGAAACCGCGGACCACATTCCCCCCTCTCGCCCCTACGATCACAAGATCAACGTCAAAGAAACCTTCACCCCTAAAGTCGGAAAGATATACCCCTTATCTCCCGACAAACGCAAAGCCACCGAGGACTTCTTAGAGGAGAACCTCAAAGCCGGAAAAATCTGTCCTTCAAACTCCCCCCAAGCCACGCCCTTCTTCTTCGTCAAGAAAAAGAATGGCGGACTTCGCCCCTGCCAAGACTACCGTTACCTTAACGAACACACCGTTCGCGATGCTTACCCCCTTCCCCTCATCTCCGACCTCATCGATAAACTCCGAGACACCAAAGTCTTCACCAAGTTCGACGTACATTGGGGATACAACAACGTCCACATCAAGGATGGACACCAATGGAAAGCTGCCTTCATTACCCATAAGGGGCTCTTCGAACCCACTGTCATGTTCTTTGGCCTTACCAACTTCCCTGCCACGTTCCAACGATTCATGAATGACTCCTTCCACAATATGATTGCCGAAGGATGGCTCATTATCTACATGGACAACCTCCTCATCTTCTCCCCCGACCCCGCCACACACAAGGAACGCACAAAATGTGTCCTACAACGAATGATGGAACTCAATCTCCATCTTAAACTCGAGAAATGCAAGTTCGCCACCACTGAGGTTGAATACCTTGGTATGATCGTCAAACCCAGTCAACTTGCCATGGACCCCATCAAACTCGATGGCATCGCCAAGTGGCCCACTCCCCAGAAAGTCAAGGATGTCCGCTCCTTCCTTGGCTTTGCCAATTTCTACCATCGCTTCATCCCCGACTACTCCAACATCGCCCGCCCCCTCATTGACCTCACCAAGAAAAACAGTGCTTGGTCCTAGACTCCCGCCTGTCAACAGGCCATGGATACCCTTCGTTCCCGATTCCTTTCCAAATCTGTCCTTCATCTCCCCAACCTCTCTGCACCTTTCGCCATTGCCACTGATGCCTCCAAATTCGCTTCTGGAGGTATCCTTCTTCAGACTGACTCAAACGGTGATTGGCACCCCTGCTCCTACCTCTCCCAATCATTCTCCCCCGCAGAAAGGAATTACGATATCTATGACCGCAAACTCCTTGCCATCATTCGCGCCTTGAAAACATGGCACCACTATCTCCATGGCTCCCCCTTCCCTGTCCAGGTCTTCACTGACCACAAAAATCTCATGTACTTCTGTCAACCCCAGGCGCTGAATCGCCGCCAAGCTCGCTGGCTTCTCAACCTTGCCAATTTCAATCTCAACATGCGGCATGTTCCTGGCTCCCAGCTCGCCAGCCCTGATGCCCTCTTCTGCCGCCCTGATTTACTCCCCGCCATTGACTTCCCAGACAACAACAATGTCACCCTCCTTTCCCCGTCCTTGTTTGTCAATGCCATTGACACCACTCTGGCTGATAAAGTTCAGTCGGCCTCTGCCTCCGACCCCCTTGTCCTACAAAGCCTCCAATCTATGGATGGTTCCATTCCCCCAGCCTTCCGTTCCCGTCTCTCCGACTGGAAACACATCAATGGCCTCTTGACCTACAAGGACCGTATCTACATCCCCAATGACCCCTCCCTCCGCCGCACTATTGTCCATCGATGCCACGACCATGAAACTGCCAGACACCCCGGTTTTCTTAAAACCTGCCAGCTCGTCGCCGCCGAATTTTGGTGGCCTGGCCTTGCTTCCTTTGTACGCAAATATGTGGAAGGCTGTGCTACTTGCCAGCAGAACAAGGCTAATACTCATCCCACTGTTCCCCCGCTCTCTCCCATCCGTTCCCTTGCGTCCCGCCCCTTCCAACAGGTCTCTTGTGACCTTATCACCGATCTCCCCCTCTCCGCCGGCTTCAATTCCTTATTGGTCATGGTTGACCATGGGCTTACTAAGGGGGTAATTCTATGCCCTACCAAGAAGTCCATTACTACCGAAGGAGTCGCCGACCTTTTCTTCCACAAAGTCTTCCTCTGCTTTGGCCTCTATGACAAAATCATCTCCGATCGTGGTCCCCAGTTCGCCTCTGCCTTCGCCAAAGCCCTCGGAAAAATCCTGAACTATGACCTCTCCCTCTCCACTGCCTATCACCCTCAATCTGATGGAGAAACTGAATGCGTAAACCAAGAAGTCAAAACCTATCTCCGAATCTTCTGTGGAGATAACCCTACCTTGAGGTCTGAAAAGATCTCTCATGCCGAATTCACCCACAATCACCGCCCTCACTCCGTTACCGGCAAATCCCCATTCTTCCTCATGATGGGCTTCGAACCCCGTGCCCTACCTTCCCTCCTTCCCGAATCCCCTCTCCCTGCCATCGAAACCAGACTCAAAGCCCTTTCCACTGCTCGTGATGAAGCGTTAGCAGCCCACAAACTCGCCCGCCAAGTCATGGCCTCCTGCACCCACAAGAACTTCTCCCCTTTCGCGCTAGGAGATAAAGTGTGGCTGGAAGCCCGCAATCTCAAGCGATCTATCGCCAACCCAAAGTTCGCCGCTAAGCGAGAAGGACCCTTTACCGTAACAAAGGTCCTATCTCGAATCGTTTACCAACTCCACCTCCCCAAAACATGGAAAATCCACAACATGTTCCACGCTTTCCTCTTATCACCCTATCACAAAAACGACATTCACAGACCCAACTTCCCTGCTCCACCGCCGGACCTTATCCAAGGTGAAGAAGAATATGAAATTGAAAAGATTCTACACCACCGCGGAACTCCGTCTCGCCGCTTCTTCCTGATCCGATGGAAAGGATACTCCACCGAAGAAGATTCCTGGGTCCCTGAACGGGACTTGAAACATGCAAAGTCCGCTCTTGCGAATTATAAAAAGCTCCACCCCTCCGTCTTCCCTCGCAACCCAACTTGATTCCCTACCACCATGTCCACCCAGCAAACCATCTCTGATTCCGTTTCATCTCCTTTTTCATTGTCTTCTTCTACCTTAGATTCTTCCCCTTCTTTAGCCGAAAGGCTTTCTTCCCCACCTCCGCGTAACTCCCCCGAACCCTTCTCTACTCGCCCATCTCCTGGATGGAACCTTACCCCCTTGCCCACCTCACCTATCACTCCTCCCGCCATCGTCTCCGTTGACATGCCCCTCTATGCCCACCGTCTCCGCGAAGAACTTGCTGACGGCTGTGCCCTGGAACGCCAGGCATCCCTCCTCCGAAACCCTCGCATTGCCGTTCCCCTTGGTTGTTACCTTGACGTCAGTTCCCCGCTGTGGAACCTCTATCACGCTTACCTCCAAGTCCAACATCTCGGCAACCTCTTAACCCTCTCCGGAGGAACCTTCGGCTGTAGGGCCAACTTTGTTTGCAACATCCAGCAGAACCTTGAGGGAAACCTCACTGCTACCTTCTTCCAACTCGGTATGCCCGAGTTTCTTGACGATGTCGACCGTTACCTCTTCGAGCTAAACCAATACCACGCTCATCCCAACCGTACCTATCCTGTATACATCGCTCCCTTCGTCGCCACCTCTGACGAATATCATACCCCCTCTGCATCTTCTTCCCCACTTCTACCTGATGAGCTTATGAGCGTCCAACATGCCGAGCTCGCACACAAAATACAAACTAGAGGTACCATCTATGGAGAACTCACCAACACCCCTCTCTCTCATTCCCACCCCCGCTACAATGAGACCTGTTTCGAGTGCCACTGTCTGGGACATCGGCATATCAATTGCCCCTGGTATCAATGCCCATCTTGCCTTGTAACCACCCCGCATCACACTCAGCAATGTTGCCCTCTCCATCGCCGCACTCCCCCTCCTTCTTTCTCCTTGCTGTCTAGTTCCTCCTGCTCCTCCGTGTCCTCCGCTCGCCCTGTTCCCCCTCCTCGTTCGCGAGTCACACCATCCTATCCCCGCCATCGTAACCGACGATCTCCCTCTCCCTCTCCCTATGACTACGATGATCCCTACGACGATGTTGCCTATGCCAACATGACTGGCTCCCCCGGCACCTCTTACCGCGACTTCTGACTTGCGCCATTCACGTGTTATCCTTCTCCGGAGTTTCGGATCTAGTAGGGGGGTAATGTTACGATTCACCTTTTTCTTTACTCTTCACATTAGTGTTCATCTTACACTTCTTGCTAATGCCTTCCTTTCACACGATGACCACCGCTTTCTTCCGCTCTTCCCATGATGGTCATTATGATTACAAACTCTTATCTTTCTTTCCGCTTCCTTCCGACGGACAGCCGCACTTCCTTTGTTCCGATAACTTCCATTATCTTCCTCACACCACTTACCTTATTGAGCTTCCTCTGACCTTCCGCTGTTACATAGCTTGGTCCATGCGCAGTTCCCTTTAGGTATATAAACCCTGCCGTCAATACCTTGTATTCTCTAAGCTAGACCTACCTGGAATAGCACCTTTGTTTCCTTCACTGGTCAATCACTCTCTAAGTCATCCGTCCTACTTTTGAGTGGACGCTCATCATTCTACCTTCATCTCTGGTCGCTCTTCTTTGTAGTCGTCCCGTTGACAAGGGCATCCCTTGGTCAACTTTCCTTCGTCCACCTCAGGAAGCCCCTGTGGAAGTCTCCGGTCATTAACCACACGACTCGTCCTTGTCTCTGGTTGCCTTTCTTCGTGACTCGCCCCGTCGATAAGCAAGCCACTTAGTCGACATCCCTTGTCCCCCAGGTCTACATTTGTTCCTACCCGGACCGACCATAACATGACCCACGCCATGGAGATATAGTCATCAAAGAAGGTGATGATATATTTGTACCAATGGTATGATTCAATGGGGAAAGACTTTATGTCAGAGTGAATCAACTCAAACACGCGAGTAGCATGTTGCTCAGTAGAAGGAAAACTCCTATTGGGAAGTTTACCTTTAGCACAACCGTCACAGATGGAGTCTTCCTTTGGAATCTCAACATCTGGCAGACTTTTAGTGTGCTTCCTGGCATGTTTAATGACTTCTTTCAAGAAATGTCCTAAACGTTTGTGAAGGATGTCATATGTGATAGTACGTGTCATGTGGGCATGTTGTCCTTTCAGTGGTAATGCCTCAATCATGTATAAGCCACGACCGACTCGACCAGGAGTAAATGGGGCAAGAATAGTGCCATCACCATAAGTCACTGTAATCTGGTGATTATCACCATGAACCTTTGCTCCACGAGCAAGTAATTGACCAAGGGAGACAAGGCGAACACCTGAGTTGGGTATTAAGCCAATGTTGTGTAAATCCATGATTTGGGAATTCCTATTGGAGTCTTCCCATTGCACAAGTACTCTACCTTGTCCTTCAACGTAGATCATTCCAGAGGCGGTCATGACAGGTATCCGTTCATGATGCTTAAATGCCTCATACTCAACAAAGTCAGTTTGATTAGGTGTAAAGTGCATTGAAGCACCAGAGTCAAGGATCCAGAACTTCCCGAAAGGATCACATGAACACTTATTCTTCGAACTGGTAGGAGCAGAGCATGAAGAGCAAACTCTATTCGTGTTAAAAGTAGCTATACAAGGATAACTACGAGCATCTGCTGTGCTATCTACCACGACAGATGACATGTTATTTACTACTCGAGCAGGTAATGCATCAGAGGAAAACATGTCAGTTCAAATATAAGGCGTGGATGAAATCACTTGCCTGATCATGCGAGGCCATGAGGGATCCTCAAGTCCAGCCGTGTCTGCAATCTCCCCATCGACGTCCAAACCATAGATATTGACTATGTCATCGCTGTCCCAAGAGGACTGGGGCAGTGCCATAATTCCTTGCCTGCGAGAGCGTCGATTCTTTCATCGTTTGGGAGCAACAGCTACCTCTTCCTCGTCGCTCAAGATCTCCATGATACGCTGATCATCAGGTAAGTCAGAAGCATCCGACACCGATAAAGGACCAGGGACACCAAAAATGAGGTCAGGGTTTTTGAGGATCCAATTAGGCTTACTCACCCTTTTACCTTCGCTCGTTTCTTTGTTGAGTTTCCTAATCGTCTCAGTGGACGGTTGGATCTCAAGACGATGAGCGAGGCTAAAGGCCTCTTTGATGCGGGTGTCAGTGGGGGGACCACCAGCTCCCTGGTAAAGTTGTGGAGAAGTGTGCATGAGACCATGGGGATCAGGAGTGGGCTCAGGACCGGTCGTATATGTGATGAAAGCAGGAGAGGCGATATGGGCATGGTCGGCCTGCGACTTGCCCTTCTTCTTGCCTCGACGGGTTTTCTTCCCCGAGCCTTCTGCGCTAGCATTCCCTTGTGGCAGTTGCTGCTTGGGTTGTTGCTGCTGCTGGAAGCGAGGGTCGTCACCTTTCTGCTTCATGGCCAATATTTTATTGGCCTGAGCTGGTTGCTTCCCTTTGTGCCCTCTGAGAAGATGCTGATCCCATGACAGGACCGCAGCCTTGTGGATCTCGTCGACGGTGGGGGTTTTAAGTGCGCCAGCTGCATCCTTGGCTTGAATCATCATCTGTAAGACAACGTCCATGGTGGGAGGGAGCTTGCTCAAAAGCAGCATCACCTGGATGCCAGCGGGGACATCATAACCAGCGGCCTTCAACCTCACAAAGAGGTTTGCTGCCTTGTTAAGGGCAGGGGCAGGATGCGACGAGCTTGGGATTGAGAGCTCAAGCAACTCTTTGAAGATACCATATGCGCCAGCTAGGCCGGGCTTGGCATACTCATCGTGAAGTGCCTTTACAAGGTCGGCAGCGTCCATGAGGTCAGTGTGCTTGGCTCTGATGGGCTCAGAGAGCCTCATCTTGATCGACCCCAGAATCTGGTCGTTGGCCTTGGACCACTGGATCCAGGTGTTTTTGTCCTCTGCATCACTTTTGTCGGTCAATACTGCTGGAAGTGAGAGTTCAAGGGCCCAAGTGGACCCAGTAGATTGGAGGTAGGAGGCCATTGCTGGCCACCATGCCTGCCAGTTCGTCCTGTTAAAGATGGGGATGGAAATGTCTTTCATGGAGAGAGACATAGTAAGGGTTATCTGGAATGCAACAGCATCAGCGTGCCATTCCAGCATAGGTTCATTACCATGGCACTTATCCGGTGCATAGGAACAGTCTTTCGACGTTCTCTAGCACAATGAATGCGCAATGATGATGAGCATGAGGTCAGGCAACATGTAGGTGCAGTCTTTCGACACACACTACAGTGCACTAACAGGGCTCATAACCTGTTGAAAGCATACAGGTGGTAAGGTAGAGGAATACCTAACACTCACCAAGGTTAGAGGGGATTTGTTCAAGGAGATGGTTGTGGTAAGAACACAAGATGCTATTCGAACTCAGACGACTGAGTTCCAACTTATATACTACATGGAGTGTGTGACTATTTCCTAATGAGGCAAGCTACACTACAACTAGTAAGTAATAAGTAGCGTTGAGAGCTACTACATGGTGCTCAATCAACATGGAATACATGGTAAGAGTAGCAGCCTATATATACCCTGGGTATCGGTGCACAGACCAAGCTGTGTTACAGCGAAGGGTCAGAGGAATCTAAATAGGGTAAGTGGAGTGGGAATGACGGCAGTGTAAAGGCGTCATCAGAGAGAAGAACAAGGCTGTCTGATAAGAGATAAGAACGCATAATGAGGATGACCATCATGAGAGAAGAGTGGAAGGAAATGCAATGGTCGTCATGGGGAAAGGAAGGCAAAAGCATGAGTCACGGACGAGATGTGACAGGAAAGGAAAAGAAAAGAGTAAATCATAACAGAAGCTATTTGAGCTTTGTAGAAGCAGGCCAGTCGAGTATTGTGTCAACTTTGTTATTCTGCATGCCAATGCCATCAGCTGACACAGTCATTCCTAAAAAGTCAACTGTTACGGTCGGTCCGAGTAGGAACAATCGTAGACCTGGGAGACGAGGGATGTCAACTAAGGGGCTTGCTTATCGACGGGACGAGTCGCGAGGAAGGTGACTGGAGACAAGGACGAGTCGTGTGGTTAACGACCGGAGACTTCCACAGGGGCTTCCTGAGGTGGACGAAGGGTAATCGACCAAGGGAGATTCTTGTCGACGGGACAACCGCAAAGAAGAGTGGTGGGGACGAGTCGCAAAGAAGAGCAACCGGAGACGAAGGTAGAACGACGAGCGTCCACTCAAAAGTAGGACAGATGACTTAGAGAGCGATTGACAAATGAAGGGAACAAAGGTGCTATTCCAGGTAGGTCTAGCTTAGAGAATACAAGGTAACGACGGCAGGGTTTATATACCTAAAGGGAACTATGCATGGACCAAGCTATGTAGCAGCGGAAGGTCAGAGGAAGCTCGATAAGGTAAATGGTGTGAGGAAGATAATGGGAGTTATCGGAACAAAGGAAGTGAGGCTGTCCGTCGGAAGGAAGCGGAATAAAAGATAAGAGTTCGTAATCAAGGTGACCATCGTGAGAAGAGCAGAAGAAAGCGGTGGTCATCATGTGAAAGAGAGGCATTAGCAAGAAGTGTAAGACGAATGCTAATGCGAAAAGCAAGGAAAAAGGTGAATCGTAACATCAACTTTTTGGGCATTAAATACACATTTCTTGGGTTTTGCATAAAGGTCATTCTCATGTAACCTGCACAATACTTCCTTTATGACCTCGGAATGTTCTTTGTCAGAGTTGTTTTTGGTGAAGATGCATATGTCATCAAGATATATGATGATGGCAGTATACATGTCATTAAATATATCATTCATTATCTGTTAGAATGTTGTGGGAGAGTTAGTCATTCCAAAATACATTACAACAGGTTCATAAGCCCCCAGGGGTGTTACGAATGCAGCTTTCCACTTGTTGCCCTCCTTGATATGGACATTATTGTGGCCCCTATCGAAGATCGAGGTAGGTGAACTTGTTCATACCTTTCAGGCAATTGACGAGAGCAGAGATAAGTGGAAGAGAGTACAAATTCTTGACAGTGCCCTCATTTAAATAGCGGTAATCCATGACAAGATGCTTCTCACTGGTCTTTTTTGGAATAAAACATACAGGAGCTGTTTGGGGTGATTTTGACAGGCAGATGTAGCCCTTTTCTTGTTCCGATGTGATGAAGTTCCTGACTTTTTCTAATTCCATGTCTGATAAAGGAATTACTCAACCTTTTTTAGGAACAAAATCTGATTTGAGGTCGATGGCATAGTCCCAAGGCTTGTGTACAGGCATGCACTTATTCTTCCTTACTAAAGATGTCTAGGAACTCATGATACTGTTGTCCACAAGACCTTCTTCGATGGAATGGATGGCAAGGTTCTAGACCTCGTTGATCAAGCCAGTTGCATTGATAGTGACACAGTTTCAAGTGCAATGGCAAAACTTGATTTCTTTGTTGACCCAGTTGATGAGTGAGTTATGGTGTTGGAACCAGTCATAGCCTAAATAGATTCAGTGAGTGCCTAAATTTGTTACCAAGGCATCTACTCCTTCAGAGTGACCCTGGTATGAGAATACAACAGAAACATAATCAGTAATAGTGCCGTGAGATGAGGAGGTCCCATCAGTGTTAGTGATTGATTGAGAAGAAGTTAATTCTTTGGTGAGAATGCCAAGAGATGTTATCCATTTATTGTCCATGAAAGTTTGGACTACGCCAGAGTCAAGAAGTGCTTTTTCCATTGTTTTTTGCCTTTTTTTGTTTTTTTGAAAGTAAATGTCAGTGTCTATGTCGAATTCTCCCCCAGGAGAGATATTCCTGAGAGTGAGGTTAGGATTAGGAGAGGTTTTGGAGAAAAGAGAAATTTTGTTTGTAATAGGAGAATTAAGCACACTTTGTTTACTCTCCAGCACCACACTCTGAAGAGATGCTCCTTCAGAGTCAATATCATAATCATTACTAGTACAAGTGTTCAGTATGTCATTGCCACCCAATAAACTATCCATCTCCCCAAGTACAGCAAAACAGTTGGAAAAGGAAGAAGTAGCAGAGAAGTAGAATGAGAAGAAATTTGGTCTGCAGCCAAGTAGGTACCTCTCTCTACTCAGCCTTGCCTTTTCTCTTGAGTCCCTTGGCAGCAAGCTGTCAGGCTCAGGACTTAAACAAGTGTTCAACTGGTGACTGGGTCAAAAATTGGTTGTCCTTGTGGCTTACGTGGCTCTTTGCAGGCACGAGAGAGATGACCCAGCTTACTACAGTTGTAGCAGGTACGGATCTCCTGCTATGGTTGAATAGTGCGAGTGTCCATGGATGTGCCTTGTCCTAGTTGAGTACCCACTTTTGTGAAGTGAGGCTTGTTAGAATGTTGTAATGGCTGCTTACTATGTTCCAGCTATTGTAGTTCAGGCTATGACACTATCACTTACCATT
Source organism: Hemileccinum rubropunctum (assembly GCA_038089535.1). Taxonomy (NCBI): domain Eukaryota; kingdom Fungi; phylum Basidiomycota; class Agaricomycetes; order Boletales; family Boletaceae; genus Hemileccinum; species Hemileccinum rubropunctum. The sequence goes on from JBBPLC010000087.1 coordinate 17,096, forward strand.
ACACTCTTTGCATTCTCCTTTACCCAGACTTACAATTCTTACTTTCGAGGTCATGTGACCATTTCCCACAATCATGTGACTTGGCCACTCTTTATCTTATCTATTGTACCTTAGGGGCACATGCTAGTTCCCACAATCACGTGCCTACAGGTCACCCTAGACTAGTCTAGATCCATGATGTTACTATGACATCATGTCTCACACTACCCATATTCCTTACTTCCTTACCTACCCTAGAGTACACTGCTCGGTCCGTGCACAATAGGGTATCACTATATATAGGGTAGCAATATGACTGGGTTAGCCAGTCTTATTCATTTGTCTTACCCTCCACTCAGTAGGGCCTGAGTACACTTGAGTACCACTCATCCTTTCTCTTTGCTGGTTGACCACTGTTATAGGGTTCTCCTCGTATTTATCATTCTAGGCGACACTTGGGCCATACTAGCTAGAGGCTAGGCTGCCCTCATTGGAGTTGGTTCTTTGCTGTTCCACTCCGTTACACCAGCTGCATCTTTTCAAACATTTTGCCCAGCTTGATGGCTTCTTCCTGCCATTTGTCCAATTTGTCAGCTAGGGCAGGTATGTGAATGGAGAGCTGAAAGTAGATGTTGTAATCAAGTTGCTCTCAATACAACCATAGGACATTTTTGTCAGTTGCTGCGAGGTTAGTATCCTGTCATAGCAACTCAAATTGTTGAGTGAAAACTTCAACTGGTAGATTACCTTGTCAAAGGGCTGTGAGTCAGAGGTAACTTTCTTCCTTGAGTATGTCAATGCAAAAGTGTTCCTCCACTTCCTTTTTAAATTCTTTCCACAACAGCCAGTCGGTGGAGGAGATCTTCCTTTGGTATTTTTTGAGCGTTATCCACGTGAAGTTTTTGGTGTGGCCGGTCATGCAGAGAAAGACTGCAGCAGTTTTCTGTTGTTTGTCCAAGCCGTCATTGCATTGGACCCATGTTGCTACCTTGACCCACCATGATTGAAAGGTAGATCAATTACCATCCCAGGTACTGGGATCGGCAATTAACTTGGACTGAAGAGAAGAAGATGAAGCTGGGGCTAGGCCAGCAGTGGTGGTGGCAGACGTAAGTTGTTGTGTGATTAGTGTTACGATTCACTTTTTCTTTGCCTTTTGCATTAGCATTCGTCCTACACTTCTTGCTAATGCTTTTCTTTCACACGATGACCACTGCTTACTTCTGCTCTTCTCACAATGGTCATCATGATTACGAACTCTTATCTCTCTTCCCACTTCCTTCCGACGGACAGCCGCATTTCCTTTGTTCCGATAACTCCCGTTATCTTCCTTACTCCACCTACCTTATCAGGTTTCCTCTGACCTTCTGCTGCTACACAGCTTGGTCTGTGCACAGTCTTCCTTAGGTATATAAAACTTGCCGTCGCTACCTTGTATTCTCCAAGCTAGACCTACCTGGAATAGCATCTTTGTTTCCTTTACTCGCCCATTGCTTCTCTAAGTCACTCGTCCTACTTTTGAGTGGACGCTCGTCATTCTACCTTCGTCTCCGGTCACCCTTCACTGTGACTCATCCCCGCTGCTCTTCTTTGTGGTTGTCCCGTCGACAAGGGAATCCCTTGGTCAATTATCCTTCATCCACCTCAGGAAGCCCCTATGGAAGTCTCCGGTCATTAACCACATGACTCATCCTTGTCTCTGGTCGCTTCTCTTGCGACTTGTCCCATCGATAAGTAAGCCACTTAATTGACATCCCTCGTCCCCCAGGTCTACGATTGTTCCTACCCAGACCAACCGTAACAATTAGTTGCTGCTGTTGCAGTGTCATTTGAAGCATGGTGGCCATTGAGGCCATTGCATTTCTTATGTCAGCCCATGTGGCGTTGGGGTCAACAGGTGGTGGCAGGATTCCTTCCATGGCTCTGGACATGGTTTAGAGGAATTTGGAGGGATGACAAAAGTAAAGTGCAGGGGCAAAGATATGAGAGAGCTGCAAAATGAGTTGTTTCAAGGTAGATGTTTCAAGGGTTACAATGGTACTTTTTGCGCTGATGTGGCACAGGAGCTGAGATGGGAATGGGAATGGGAGAGATGGCGCAGGAAGAGAAGGTGGGAGAGGGTGAGAGGATATGAGTGTGTTGTTCAATAGGGATGAACTCCCAAATGGGTAGGGGTTCTGGGAAGTATTCCCATTTGGGTGTTGCAGTGTGAAAGAGTTCTACTTCTGGAGATGCTGTAGTGATGATTCGTTGTGCAGCATAGAGTTAGATGGTGGTGTTTTGTTGATGATGGTGGAGATGGTCAGCGTTGTCGCAAGAACGCATAAACGATGACAAGGGGGAACTAATAGGTTTGGCCTTGCGGCAGTCCTATTCAAGTGAAACCAGAGGTTGAATGACGATGAAAACAACTAATAAGAACAACACCTAATCTAGGTGTTATGCAACTTCAGCGACAGTATGGACCATATGAGTCTGCATGTCCAACCAGACATGGACGAGTACATGATAATCAAGGACAAGGAAGTTTACAGTGCCAAGGTAGATCATATAACAGGAAGACAATTAAGCATGCAATAACATGCATGAAGCTGGTGAAGTGCAGAGTGAGGAAAATGGATTTGAAAAAGTAGTACTTGGGAAGTATCCAGCCCCTAAGGTGGAGGGGAATACAAATGAATAGGACTAAGGAAAAGTAGACAATGGAGGGGAGTGGGTTTATATAGTGAATAGTGATAGATTTAGAGTAGGTCGTCTGAGTCCTAAATAGTTTAGGTCTGGTATAGATAGGGAACATGAGGAAAACACAAGGTGAACATGAGCACAGTGAGAAGTCTGTGTGGGAAGAGAAGTGTACCCATGGAAGGGAAAAGACAGAGATGAATGACATGAGGCATGATGTCATGATGACATCATGGGCTGGGCCTTAGGTCATGTGAGATGTCTCATGGTCACATGCACTGGTCATGTGACTTCAAAAATAAAGAGAAATCATTAAGTATAAAAACGGATAAAAGTGAAAAACATAGTGTATAGATCCTGAACTATAACACATTGTGAAGTGCCTTCACAAGGTCAGCAGCATTCAGGAGGATTGCATACTTCACTCAGATGGGCTCAGAGAGCCTTATTTTTATTGATCCCAAGATCTGATCATTCACCTTGAACTACATGATCCAGGTGCTTTTCTCCTCAGCATCGCTAGTAGTGGTCAATGCCAGTAGACAAGTGAGTTCAAGGGCCCAGGTGGACCCAGTAGACTGGAGATAGGAGGTCATAGCAGGCCACCACACCTGCCAGTTTGTCCCATTGAAGATGGGGATAGTAACATCTTTCATGGAAAAAGACATTGTAAATGATATCTGGAATACAATAGTATAACATTCTCTAGCACAATGAATGTGCAACAATCATAAGCAATGAGATCAGGCAACATGTAGGTGCAGTTTTTCAACACACACTACAGTACACTAACAAAGCTCATAACCTGTTGGAAGCACAGGGTGATAAGGCAAAGGATTACCTGACACTTATTAAGGATTTGAGAGGTTTGCTTGAAGTGATGATTGTGGTAAGAACACAAGATGCTATTTGAACTCAGATGACTGAGTTCTAACTTATATACTACATAATGCATATGACTATTTCCTTAATGAGTAAGCTACACTACAACTAGTAAGTAATAAATACACTGAGCAACAAAACTGTTGCAATATTTGGTAGTTTTATATTGTTTGCAATATACAAAGTTAAGGCATGGGAAATACACTTAGCATTAGTCACACGAAATAAAGTAGATACATTTGGCTTTCTATGGAGCCTTTGGTCATGTGATTTGGTGTAGAGAATATGTAGATATGGCTATTTTAAGTTGGTTATGTTATTGCAACAGTTTTGTTGCTAACCTAGAAAAGTTCAAAATTGATATGTTCTGATAGGTTCTGACACAAGCAATGGGTCATGTGACCTATAATAAGTTCAACACAACATAAATACACCACAACACCACTCTTGATTCACTACCACTACCATGAAATCCCTTTCTACTACTCAAACAATCAAATCATCTCTTTCTTGGATTTGGGTCAATCTACTCATCAAATCTCTAATTCTACTGGTGTACACCACTTGACCATCAGTAGAATTCACTCTAAACTTTGTCCAAATCTGGCTAAATTCTCTGGTGGCTGTCCTACCATTATAACACCTGCTGATATACATCATGCCATTCGCCTTATTGGGACTAGAAAGGCTGAAAATGCAGTCCAGGTTATCAAGACCCTTCAAGATGTCAAGAACCATACCCTCTCTTCCCAGACTGTTCATCATCATTTGAAGAAAGCAGGCATGAAGGCTGTAGTAAAGAAGAAATGTCCTTGCCTTACTGCTGCTTGAAACCGGATGAAAACTTCAAACAAAAGAACAACACCTAATCTAGGCGTTGAGCAACTTCAGCTACAGTGTGCATGGTACAAGTGCGAACATCTAACCAGACATGTACAAGGATGTGGTATTCAAGGACAAGGAAGTTGACCATACCGAGGTAGATCATAAAATGAGGTTAAATGACAAGAGTGCAATAACAGGCACTAAGATGGCAATTGCAGAGAAAGGATAAGATTTGAGAAGAGTGGTACTCGAAGTGTAACCAGCCCCTAAGATAGAGAGGGATACAAGTGAACAGGACTAAGGGAAAGTAGATGACAAAAGACAACAGGTTTAAGTAGTGACTAGCAATGGGTTTAGGGTAGGTCATCTGAGTCCTAAATAGTTTAGGGCCAGTAATAGATAAGGAACATGAGGAAAAAGCAAGGCAGACATGAGTGCAGTGAGAAGTCTATGTGGGAAAAGAAGCATACTTGTGTGAACAAAAAGACAGAGATAAAAGACATGAGACATGAGATCATTATGATATCATGGACTGGGCCTCAGGTCATGTGAGAGGTCTCACAGTCACGTGCTCTGGTCACATGACTTCAAAAATGAAAAGAAATTGTTAAGTATGAAAGTGAATAAAAAGTGAAAAATGTAGCATATAGATCCTGAACTATAATACTGCTCATAAGAAGGCTAGACTGGACTTTGCAGAAAGTCATCAGCACTGGACTGTAGAGGACTGGAAACAAGTTATATGGTCAGATAAAACCAAAATTAATCGTATTGGGTCAGATGGAAAGAGGTGGGCATGGAAAAGGCAGAGGAGGGTCTAAGTGATAGATTAGTACAAGGAACAGTCGAGTTTGGAGGGGGTTCTCTGATAATGTGGGGTTGTATGACATGGGAAGGGATTGGATTGGCATGCAAAATTGATGGTAGGATGGATACTGATCTTTACCTACAGATTATGGAGGATGAACTCCAGCAAACCCTGGAGTATTTTGGCAAAACTCCAGATGATATTATCTTCCAGCAGGACAATGATTCTAAACACACTAGCAAAAGGGCCAAGAAGTGGTTTGCTGAGCATGGCTTTGAGGTTATGATGTGGCCAACTCAGTCTCCAGACCTTAATCCCATAGAATATCTATGGTTTCTTCTTAAAAGAAGGCTAGCAGAGTATCCAGAGTCAGCAAAGGGGATAACAGAACTTTGGGAAAGAGTACAAGTGGAGTGGGAGAAGATAGAGGTTACAGAATGTCAAAGGTTGATTGAGAGCATGCCCAGGAGAGTTCAGGAGGTGATCAAGGCCAAAGGAGGCTATACCTCATACTAGTTTATGATATCCTTAATATCAGCAACAAAACTATTGCAATAACATGACCAACTTAAAATAGCCATATCCCCATATTCTCTACACCAAATCACATGACCAAAGGCTCCATAGAAAGCCAATTGTATCTACTTTATTTTATGTGACTAATGCTAAGCGTATTTCCCATGCCCTAACTTTGTATATTGCAAACAATATAAAACTATCAAACATTGCAACAGTTTTGTTGCTCAGTGTAAGTACAGGAGGGTCTGCATATATATAGTGATAGGTGACGGGTTTAGGGTAGGCTCCTGTACTATAGGGCCAGCGTGGGAATACATACATACAGATAACATGAGGTGTCCATGAGGCAACCATGAGATATAATATTACTGATGATGTCATAGCCTAGACCAATGAGGTCATAGCTCCAGACCTATGATGACGTCAGTCACGTGACCAGCTGATCTGCGGTCCTAGACCCTAAGGTAAGCTATGGAGATTGTCATGTGATATGCTATCCGATAAGATAAGAGATAAATGTCTGAGTGTAGTAGTACTGTAGCGAGTCCTACAATACTACTTCATAGTTCATACTCATACATGTTATTGGACTCACCTTCATATGGTAACACTTGGACATTTATGCTTATCTTATCAGATTAGGAGACCTTATCTTATCATCACATGACCTGATGATCTTATCTAGTCACCTTAGCTCATCATGTGACATGATGTCACCATAGGTCTGGAGCTCTATGACTTCAACATACATCATACCTTATGGTAACCTCATGGACTACTCATGGACTCCTCATGTACACTTTATTTAGTTATCTCCCACACCAGCCCTATAGTACAGGAGCCTATCCTAAACCACTGTATTTACATATAAATACCTGCATCCCCTCCTGTACTTTCCCTTAGTTCTATTTACTTGTTTCTTACCCAGTTCTCTATGTCCAAACTGCCTGAGAGACACAGTGGAGGGACATCTTCCCTTCCTTCACCAGTTATGCCATCTGTCAAAGGCACCATCATATCTATTGAATTCTTCACACTTACTGCTTATTCTATTGAGCTAGATGCTCCTCATCAACCCCATTATTATTGCCAGCAAGGAACTATAACAATACATTACAGGGTACTTCTACATGCAATGCACTGTCCTTGACATTCCTTGAAGATAGAGTTGGCTATAGCACTCTTCCCTAAGCCTACATCACTGCAGAGCCAGCAAATGTTGGTATTGTCAAAGGATAAACTGTCAGCCCAACAGAGAATGGGATCAATGATTTTTCAACATGTGCCCTGCAGACATGCCTTGTGGCTGGACAAATCCATTTTTGCAGGATCAAGGACTTGATTGAAATGCACTGACAGTATCCATGAGCTATAGGAAACAGGAAAAAATGTTGATTAACCATGCTCTCTATGACTGGCTGTCAAAGCAGATTCAGCCAGTATGACTTTTAAAATACATGGTTTAGACAATTGTAACCGTGCCAAGCTAAATTTTGGCAGACACATATCAGTCTTTGGCACCTAGGGATATGGGCAGGCAAGATCAAGATGAAGTGTATGTGTTCTAGCTCTGATATGATGAAGAGATTGATGGTGGGCAGAGATGTGGGATAAAAGAACATACCGATTTCTGGAGTGCACAACAAGGAACTGCAGTAACATCTGAACTTCGACTTTGTGTCACGACAAGGAGGGTGAAAGAGACAATTTTCACACGCAGTATTAGTAACGATGGCCCTGCAGCGCGACTCGGAACACCAACTTGAGCATCGCTATTAAATAAGTACGCTGAAGATTTCCAATGAAGCACGAAGCCACTGTTGCCAGTGTAGGACGTACCGCACGCGTATCATGTGCGTGTATCCAAGCTAGGAAAAACTCAACTGCATCAAAGAACCTTAGAATTGGTGACTTTCTTCGCAGCGAGTCCCCTACCACTTCCCCATTTCGCCTGTTTAGCGCTTCATGTACTCTGTTATGAGGCGGCACGGATCTTGATGTCTGACGCGACAGTGTACCTCATGGCAATCGAAAAGTGGTTGGATGATGTGAGTATTCCGGCTAATGATCTCTCAACTGTAGATCTCTTGTGGGTGCTTATTGAACCTCACTACGCGCATAACATGCATCACATTGGTTTGTGCATCTCTTTGGGTGGTTGAGTTTAAGAGCGCTTCAGATTCCATGGCTGATGATCGGACTGCACCACACCCACCTTTGTCCTTGCTATCGTCTGACTATCGCTTTGCAGGTTACCCTCACAAAATTCGATCTGCTATGCAAGGCCATCTTCCAGCACAAGATAAGCCTATCTGGTCAAAAGTGAATACAGTTTGCATTATGGCTGATACTCTAATTTATATAGGTCTATCGTTGCACCAACTAACGGTGTCTAAAGGTAGTAATAGTATGTTGAACGATATACTCGGTTCTCCGTCTTGTAAAATAGGAATATCTCAGAGATCTCAATCTATTTCTCTCACTATGCCGTCCGCGAACGGCCAATCATTGTATCCGAGGGGTGTCAAGTTTCCTGTCAAGTAGAACTTTGACCGGTCCGGAGCTGTCAAAGGCAAGTTCTTCTGCAGGCGAGCCGGGAGATCGGGCTGGCAATCAAGTCAATAAACTGCACAGCGACGAAGAGAGCAACAGGCCTCACGTTTGATATATACTGCCGTCCAAAGGCAACAAGCCCGCCCTTTTCTTCCGCAATGCGCAATGCCGTCTCGCGGGTATATCCGCCGGCTGATATAAATGCCCTGTCCTGACCACCTTCACCACCGCTCCATATCTCTCGCAAAAAATCGTTGTCCTCGCCCGCGATCGAGACTCTATCGGTGATTCCCGCCACACGAGGCTCGATCACATGGAGATATGCCAACTTGGGATGCTTATCACGAATTGCAGTAGTGAGATAAGCAAAGGTCGGTCGGGGGTCCGGCATCTTCATGTCTACAAATCCGTGCTTATGAATACGATAGCCTTGCACGTGAAAACAAGGAAAGATCTCACCTTGGAAAGTACTCCAGGGACTGACACGAAAACCAACTCGCTCTGGGCCGACAGCATCCACGACAGCGTCGGCGACTTCTCTCGCGAATCTTGTACGGCCCTCTTCATCTCCACCCCATCTATCCGTGCGTGTGTTGGACACAGATTGGAGGAACTGGTCGATGAGGTAACCGTTTGCGCCGTGTATCTCCACACCATCAAACCCAGCACGATGTACAGCATTGCTCGCTGCTTTTGCATACGCAGCGATGTAATCCTTGATCTCGTCTTCGGTCAATGCACGAGGGGGCTTTGATTTACCAGTCAACTGTATGGGAGATGCAGAGACATATGGCGAAGGCGGATCCTGTTTCTCGAGGACATCTATATCGGCAGTGCGACCCAGTGCCCATAACTGAAGAAAGATGTACGATCCCTTTGCATGGACAGCATCCGTGACCTACGAGCACACACGCGTAAGACAGGTTTGCCAGGAACACATAGACAAGCCAAGCGCGCACCGTTTTCCAAGCTTCTATTTGCGCGTCGGTGTAGATACCCGGGACGTGGGCGTATCCGCCTGCGTCATGTGAGATGAAGGTAGCTTCGGTGATGAGCAGGCTCCCTGGCGTGGACGCGCGTTGAGAATAGTAAGATGCCTGTTGCGGCCCGGGAACGTGGGAGGCGTGAGCTCTGACGCGGGTCAATGGGGCAAGCACGACGCGATGTTGGATGGTAATCTTGCCAACCTTGGTGGGCTTGAAGAGCATGGGGGTCTGTTGTGTAGAAACCATGGCTAGTACGAGTTAGATAGGAGTATCGGTGACTAGGGAAAGTTTTGTGTGATGGTGAGCCTCTTCGGTGATTATGGTGGCCCAATTTATAGGGATACGATACCTACCGTATGACCAGCGACGGGGACCTTGTCATGATAGACAAACTTCGGAGTAGATTTGTAAAGCAGCCACCGGTGTTGGATGATTGATCACCCAGGCCGAGTAACCACTGCATCGTTTCCGCTTTAACTGCGACTGTCTTCATCAGATCAGCCGTGTTCTTGCTAGTCTCGCCAGAGGTCTGATCTAACCTGACTTGAGCGCATGTAGGCATGAATAATGGAGTTAGTGCTGAAACTTGTCCTCCGTTGCGAGCCAGAGGAACTTGAAAAGAAGAGCGACCCTGAGAAGTTGTGGATTGTCAGGCGCCTTCGGTGAGATGTCATGACTGGCCGAAGTTAGGCACACAACCGGAAAGTGACTCAGCAAGGCTCGTTGTATTGACATTTGTTTTGACTTGACTTCTTCTTTGCCTTCCAATATCGGACTTTACTACATACTATCGTGTGAATTCAGGTTGAAGTTGAACAAATCAATGCCTTTCATTTCAACACAAAATACACCGCTAATCGATTGCACGGTAGGCAGCCGTGATAAATCATTCCTTGTAAAGTACTGGTTCCACTTCTGCGAGCGACTCACGCGGAGTGGATAGTGAACTGCTGCGCAGCATTGTTGGGCTGGAACATAAGATGGCAGTATCTGTGCATCCGAGTCTGGTCATACGAGGATCATTGTCAGCGCGCTCACTTCGACGGATGGCTCCGGGATGGCCTGGATGTACGTGTTGGTGAACAGGCACCAGACTAATCAGGCAGGATTTAGCTTCTCAGGATCACACGGCCAAGATGAACCGTTGGAATGATTACCCATTGAGCTGATGGTGGCTCCAGCGGCTCCGCAAGTCTACTACTAGTAATATCTCGCGCCCGCCAGTGCATGGCGCCAAATATCAGAATCGTTTATTCTCGGCACAAACACTGGCACGTGGAGCGCCAGCGTTACAGTGTGTGGAACGACGTGAAGTCCGTCACTGAACGCGTCCAACGAAGTTACTCCATTATTTACCCAAGAAAGAAGTTGATGTGAACTTATGAGACGGTCATTATCTCCATTTCAATTTTTCTTGAGCTCACGAGCTACTAGTATGAGCGCGCGAGCACAAAGTCAGTGTGTACGATGTCACAAGTACAAAATTAGGATTGTAACTGGCGTGAAGTTCGAGGCACGGGGTCGTTGAAAAAATGGTCACCCATGATGACATACCGGAGACTGGTCTGCTAGGCCATTCACACAGGTTGGCCATGATACATGTTGGCCAACTGGCACGCTTCCATCTTCCCAAGAAGAAGCCTGAAAATGGGCGACAATCAGTAACGTTCCACCATTCATTTGATCATATTGAAACACCATAGGCTTGATGCAGGCCACGCTCAATAACACCCCAGATTGGTCTCCGGTATCCTACTTTCCTACCGGCGTTGGCTTATATTTGCAGCCCGTCTTCCGTTTGTCGAACCTCACCTCATTCATTCCCATCTCAGTGTTTCAGCGTATCTTCTACGCCAACTCCATGGCTTCCACTCTCCAGTCGACCGTCGAAAGCATTCAGATAAACAACTGCATGTCTCGTATGCTTAGTCACTTTGCGCTTTCCATCTTTCCATCTGACTGTACTTCCTAGTTGCAATCCTCACTGCCATCGGATATGATTACAGTAAGTAATATATGCCTATGTACGTTCTTTTACATCGGATGAACCTGAATGTTGTCAGTCCTCACATTCTCAGATGAAGTACGCCTCGCAATCACGTACATGCTATAGACATCTCACCAGTTCCCGATTTCTTTAGGTCGAGCATATTTGGGTCGGCAAACGCATTTCCTAGACCTTTAATATATATTCTGATGTGGTCACAGAACAAGCCATGGACGAGAGTGTCTACCTTGTTTGTTCTCGTGTGTATCATAATTGTCACCATGACAATGTACTAGGACTGATCATTGTTGACTTCCAGGCACGTTATTTCGGCTTGTGTTATACTATCATGTATGTTTATGCTGCCTCAACAAATATCAATCGATCACTGACTGGTTCACTAGGATGGGTTCCCTCTGTACGTTCAAAATACTAACTCCGAGTCTGCTGGGCTGACAGTATGATACAAGTCGGAAGTTCTTTTTTACCTGGCCCTGCAAAGGTGATTCTTCATACTACTTACGAAAACACTTCATATTCAAACTGTTGTTAGATGTGCGTGCTCATTATCTTATACTGATCAACGACAGTTGATCAAATTTAAACAGTTGTGAGTATATCTGTTCGATATTCCAATGTCCACTCTACTCAAGGACACTGCAAAGGCGACATTCTTTATGTTTTTTCCCAATGGGCCTTTTTTATTTTTATTAGCGCTGCAGAATGTAAGATTTCATTTCGCCGTAACTTGGCCAAGATAATCTCATAGGCAGTGACAGTGGCAATGATCCTCCGTGTCTGGGCATTGTACAATCGATCCAGGTTCATCCTTGGAGTACTCCTCACATTGTACACACTCGAAATAATATCCAATCTAGTGCTAGCTGTTTTAGTCAGCATGCAGAAGGATACCATAGGTGCGTGTAACATGACTTAGGATCGTGCACGCTATATAACAGAATCTCTGCTGTTCTCTCAATCATATAGTGGGTACTGCTCAAGTGCTTGATTTCTCGTTTTGCATGCAGCAAAATGGTTCTCCCATTTGGTCCGAAATCGCAACCGCAGCCCAGATCGCTCTCGGTGTACTGATGGTTCTGCTCGTCATTATCACATTCATCAGGGAGGTACTTCAAATGTACACAGCAACAAAGCAAATCCAACTGAACCGATACATGAAACTCCTCGTGAGGGAAGGCATGATCTACTTTCTTGTGTATGTCCACCTCTGGGTCCTTCCTCCCACATCGTGTTCTATGCAACTTGGCTAACAACATATGATGGGTAGCATCCTGATGATGTCGCTCCTCGCCACACTGTATAATGCAGGAGTCATTGTACCGGACGGATGGTGGATACTACCGGGTTTGCTAGTAAATATACCTCCAATCACACTCGTCCCCCGCTTCATCTTGGGTCTTCGAGCCCTTTATGTGCGCGATGTTCAAGGCAGATGTGGAAGCAACATCGACTCCACGTTCGGTTTGTCGCTGGGATCTGTCCATGGCGCTACTGCGAGCGTGATCATGTTCGTAGATGCTGGACAGAACGAGGAGTTAGAGCAGGGAGAAGAAATACAAATGGTAGAGAGGACCAACCTGAAGGCAGATCGTGGCGCCGGTAGTAGTACGTGATGGAATGTCAAGTCTGGTCTCTGAAACTGCATCTGTATCCCTCTGGTGGTGCACGTTATCATGATTTACTTATGCATCATGATTACGTTTGGTATGGAAAATGGATGCTCCGAGTCAGTCCGAGTCAGTCCGAGTCATCGTGGCGGAATACGAATAGTGGTAATACGTCACCATTGTCGTCTCGGCCCGGCCATGGATCGACTGTGCGCTGCTGGACGTCAAAATTTGGTGCAGGCTGGGTCAACGTAGTGAAGCGGTGTGATGGGTGACTACTGTTGCACTCGTTCAAGAATGCGTTCCGAAACACGCGAGCAAATTCGAAAGAGGTGGAGGGCGAATATGACACATTTGAGGATTGGGGTGTGATGCGTTGGGTGTATGTGTGAAGATGACGGGACGTACCTCGACCGCATCGTGGATCTCCGCGCCAGTTTACTCACAATGATGCGCGGGGTCCGTGGTGACGAAGCCTTTGTCCTTCTATTCGTTAAAGCGATGTCATGGTAGACAAGTAGTAACGGGTTGGCTAGTGTAGGGATCTGAGTACTTGCAACCTCTCAAACGATTGAACTACAGGACTAGCATTCCAATCACAAAGGTAACAAGAACGAAACACATACCACACTACAAATGCCAGGGCAATAGCAATCAAAGCAAATCGGCAGTAACACACACGTATCCATCAAGTTCAACACCCTCCTCGCGAGCCCCGCTGCATCCTTGTCGTCCTCCGAGTTGATCGCGTGTCTCGCAATCCCTATACCTGCACTAACACCCAGGCCCATCCCCATCGAACCAAAAGTGAACGCGATACCTTCTTCGTCCTCGACAAGGTTTTGAAAAATGCCTGTTCTTGGATCTGAGGATCTATATTACTTACAAGTCTGTCGTAGGAATAGATCCAAGTAGTCGAATGTCAGGTAGAGATTTGACAGATATACGAGGGGACGTACTCGGCAAGGCGAGTCCATCCAAGGTGTGTTATGACCGTCCGTTTCGTGGCCAGGTTGCTCTTGGATATCGAGTTCTTCAGTGCTCATAGCACACACCCGCATTCGACCGCGGAAAGCTGCATCAACCGCAAAAGTAAGCCGTCCGCGAGCATGACCTTGACAACCGTTCCCGTAAGTCAGTTTCTAAGAGTCCATAACGTAGTACACACCGGCCTCAGAGGTGAAAAATCGTTCACGAGATTGCACACCACAGCTAATGCGGCGGAGATGACTCACGGGTCTTTATCTTCCCATTTTAAATACTTGATACAAAGGATTTGTCCGTATTATCGCGGCGTCACGACCGAGGGCCTGGATGCACTGACAAGCTACCACACGCACTCCTACACATTTGTGCGAAAGACAGGCACGGATTAAAGGCATCAACTGGATATTGTCAGCGAGATCCCGTTTGACGACTCTGTCAAAAAGTGCAATAGATGCAATTGTCACAAGTGATGCCTGCGCGATAAATCAAGAGGGTGGAGATGAACACTGGAAATGGGAGTCAAAAGCAGCATGCGGACAGAGCTAGAAAAAATGTTGACAACTTTTTCCGTTAATGGATAGGGGGAAAAGTTACGGACACAGAGTGTAACAAGCTCTCGTTTGATTTTGGGGAAATTCTAAGACCGGTGACTTCGACGATGGCGCTAGAAAGGATACGCAAGGTACGTGCTAGGGCGTCTTTGAGGGTGTAGGCTGGACAAGGCACGGATGAGGACTCGCAGAACGTTGGGACGGAGTAAGCTTGCAAGTGCGGCCCCAGGGCTTATTGGAGAGAAATGAGAGACGGGCGTGTGTGAGGAGCACGCTCACCATATGAAATATGACATGGGCTGCCTCGACACGGATGTTATCCTGTTAGCCCTGGGGTTCTCCAGACGCCGGTGGATGATTGAGGCAGTCTACGAGACTTGAATTAGGGGTGAGTGTGGTTCCTAAGTACCATGGGGGTGAGAACGCACGAGTGAATGATTGTATCGCATAGCTTGATCTTGCAAATCATCATTCAATAGCACGTCGGGATGACGATCACTTGGGATAACCAATCGCCTGACCAATTCTCCGATTCGGAGTCTTACGAATCTTCTTGCCCTTCCATGTATCATAATCAAGTTTTTGTTGCCGACCACAAGGAATATCCCAGCGACTATAAATTAGACCGACATGCAGACGCAGCAGTTGCCCATTCCACAAAAACTTTGTCTAGTCACCAGCTGACCCTTTCTGACTCACACCAGCCATGCCCTCTATACAGCAAACGCCCGCGCTCTTCAAACCCATCAAGGTTGGCAAGACAGCCCTCCAACACCGCGTCGTGCTTACCCCATTGACCCGCTTCCGGGCTTATGCCTCTCATGTGCCCGGCCCGCAACAGGCATCTTATTATTCTCAACGCGCGTCTACACCAGGGAGCCTATTGATCACCGAAGCTACCTTTATCTCACATGACGCAGGTGGATACGCCCACGTCCCAGGTATCTACACCGACGCGCAAATTCAAGCTTGGAAAAAGGCGCGCACTTGGCTTGTCTGCTTGCCCGTGGTGAACGTATGTCTCACGCGTATGTGCTCGTAGGTCACGGATGCTGTCCATGCAAAGGGATCGTACATCTTCCTCCAGTTGTGGGCACTGGGTCGTGCTGCAGATATAGATGTCCTCGAGAGGCAGGATCCGCCATCGCCATATGTCTCTGCATCTCCCATCCAGTTGACTGGTAAATCAAAGCCCCCTCGTGCATTGACCGAAGACGAGATCAAGGGCTACATCGCTGCGTACGCGAATGCAGCGAGCAGTGCTGTACACCGCGCCGGGTTTGATGGTGTGGAGATACACGGCGCAAACGGTTTCCTTATCGACCAGTTCCTCCAATCTGTGTCCAACACACGCACAAATAGATGGGGCGGAGGCGAAGAAGGTCGTACGAGATTCGCAAGAGAAGTCGTCGATGCTATCGTAGATGCGGTTGGCCCAGAACGAGTTGGCATTCGTGTCAGTCCCTGGGGCACCTCCCAAGGTAAGGTCATTCATAGATTCTCATGTGACGTGCTTATTTCCTGCCAACTTCCAGAGATGAGGATGACCGACCCGCGACCAACATTTGCATACCTCGCTACCGCTCTTCGTGACAAGCATCCCAAGTTGGCATATCTCCATGTCGTCGAGCCTCGTGTTTTGGGGATCACAGATGTAGCCCCCGATGCAGACGACAACAATGACTTTTTGCGAGAGATATGGAACGGTGATGAAGGTGGCGAGGACAGGATATTCATATCAGCTGGTGGGTATACCCGCGAGACGGCATTACGCACTGCGGAAGAAAAGGGTGGGCTTGTTGCCTTTGGGCGACTCTATATACCAAACGTGAGGGCTTTTGGCATTTTCATTCGGATTCTCTGTGCTCATCTGTCGGCTCGATTGCCAGCCTGATCTCCCGGCTCGGCTACAGAAGAACCTGCCTCTGACGCACGGAGAGCGGTCAACGTACTACCAACCAGGAGACCTGACACCAGTTGGATACAACGATTGGCCATTTGCGGATGGGACCATTAAAGAGATAGATGGCAGCCTCTGAGGTATTGCACCTCTGACTCGAAGAACGACGAACAAATTGGATCATGAAATATATTTGTAGGCATGACTGTATCTTTAGATTCTGTACATCTTGAATACTAACCTAAACTAAACTAAGATGCGGGAGCCGGCATGCCATCCTACATATTAGGTGTGCAAGACTGAGACTCGCCACGGGAGTCACAAACCCTTGGACTATGCTGGGGTTGAAGTTGTGTAGCGCGAATGACTCGAAAAAAGCACACAGGCGCACGATTCACCACAATCCAACTCCATTTTCTACTAGAGAAAGCACGGGTGCTTTGGGCACACGGTCGAACACCACCAAGGCTTGCAGCTACGGCTTTTGAACGCACACTTTATGTTGCTCTTGTCCGAAGAAGTATCTCTTTTTACAAGCAGTATTCAATCAAAAGAAAACGATGTGTTATTAGTAAGGGGGTCGTGCAACAACGCTACAAAAGATGCACAGTCAAAGCACTGATGCTGTATGGGGTGGCGGTATAATTAAAGGTTTGGGCAAAGGTCATGTGGGAAGTCACGGGGAGCACGGCATTCGGGGTCGTGGGCGTGTTGCTCGCATCAATCGCCCCAGTGATCACAGTCAAATTCCCATTGGGAGTGACGTCGAAAGGCAACGCAAACGTCATGGGGGCAGGAGCAGCACCAGTGTTGACGACCTAGCAGGACGATGGGTATAGTAACGGTTATTTTGTAAATGAAGCTTTACTTGCCTTGATAAAGACAGAATTAACAGTGCGGTCAAGAGTGACACTCCAATACAGAATTCCTTTGGGGGTGGGAAGTGTACTGGGTAGGTATTCGGTACCTCGGTGGGTACTAAAGAGCTGCGAAAAGTGGATTAGCATGGAGGCACACACCTGGGTAAGCACAAATTGCCGGATTGCAGGCATACCTGCTGGACATAATAGCTACTAGACGGGTAGATATTAGCAGCACTGTGAGTTCTTGATAAGTGGTGAATGTTTGTGACAGATGAAACCGCTCACTCAAAAGCGACGAGGTGAGTGATCTTAAACATCTCTCACACGTTAATGTTGATGCTAAGAAATATGAGCAGTGAAACTTACCGGCCCAGGGTCAGTAGAAACAAGGTTCATCAACAAAGATGCGTAGGATGTAGCGAACAGGATGTCGCTGTTCCTTTCAAAGCCTGTCATGTAGGCAGCCTCCCCCAAGGAGTCTGAATGAAATAAAAATCACTAAGACAGTACAAACATTTTGGGATGCCACTTTACTCTGGAGAGTGGGATAATCAAACCCCTTGAGTAGAGTAACAGCATATTCGCCCTAGCGAGATGACAGTAAGGCTATCACCATGCGCCGTATTACTTAGCTAGCCTCACCTGGAAATACTGTGTTCCATCTCGCTAAGGGGAAATTTGGAAATAACATCGGAGGAGGTAGACAATTTGTATCTTACCCGATAGGTATCGAAGAGGAATGCATTCTCAATAAAGTACTCTGTGATGGATTCAGAGTATTATGCGATACAACAAGTCATGGCCTACCAGGGCTCGCATAGAGATGTACATCGTATTCCTTGGGAACGGGATCCAAAACGGGGTTGAAGGGGTACGAAGTTGCAATAAAGTCTCAAGAGAACAAAGATGAGCAACGGTGATCAGGAAACCTAACACATACATACGAAGCTGGGGGAATGCTGCCGTGAGGTTTCCTGCAAAGTCCCTCCATCGGTAGACGTATCTGGCAGTTCATGCACCGTAAGTCGCGCGCCCATTGTAGATCTGAAGCATAGGCTGACTTACGATTGAGAGGCAAAGAAGTCCTCGTTGCCGATTTCAACGTAGTGGAGTGTGAATGGCTCAGGGTGTCCCAGGGAGGCACGGAGAGCAGCTAGATACGGATGAGACCAATTCTGAGAGAAAGATCTGGGCACACCATAGTCGTTAGTTGCCGGATCACCAATGATGAAGTTGATCTGGTCAATTGCGGCTTGAATGAATGGGGCCAACTCGTTGTCTGGAACACTCTCCCCATCGAAAGAATAACCTACATTGTTTATGCATGGCTTGTAGGATTGAGAAGGAAATACAAACCTGCCCAGACTGCCATGATTGGTTCCACCCCCAGATCCTCACAAAAGTACATGTAATCGAGGAGGCCAAGGCCGCTGTGTGAGGTAAACAGCCTTAACGACGCCGAATAAATGTGCACACATTACTCACTCAGTGTTGATATAACCCCAGTCTCCTAAGCGGCCTGTTTGTGTTGTATGAGTACAGACAAACTGGCTCAATGTAGTACAAACCAGGTCTATCCACGAGTGGACCGACAGTAGCGTTCCATACCCATCTAGTGGCCCAGCTTTGGCCCTAACGTTTCCCGCTTAGCATATCGAGATCAAGAATGCTACTACGTGTACAATTTACCTCCTGTGGAACTCGTCAGCGAGGAAGTGTGTATTTGTTTACATACTAAGTTGTTACCACCCGGTAGGCGAAAGAACGAAGGCTTCATTTCATACAACGCCTTCGAGGCCATCAATTGATAGATCACCACGCGTAAGCATCGTCACGCACGGTTGAGAGGTCGATCCTCATGCCATTTTCGCGGTTTTTGAAGGTCGGAGGAAACAGCGAAAACATGGCGAAGTGGATGGTCTCGCCAGCTGCATCGGCTCCGTCGAAAGTGACCGTGAAATTGTTTGCTGTAGAATTTGGGGATACAGCTGGTGTCAGGTGCAGAGTGATCTGATGCCAAGTCGTCTGAGATCCGTTGATTGGAACGGAAGCAGAGGCATAGATTTGGCCCGTAAAACTCTGCAATGCAACCGTAGCTGTCCCACTGAATGAGGAAGCAGCCGGAAACTTATAATAGAACGATGCGTTGTATGTCCACTCGGAATTCACTCGAATTCCTGATAAATGACATGTGATGAAGTAACTAGTGAAACGCAGCGAAAGACGGACCATAGTAGCCGCTATTCCCAAAGCCAACTTGTCCAGAAGCACCTGCTGGAACGGTGAACTGAAGAGAATTTGGCAGTGCAGATGAGACAGGGGATGTATCAAGTATCACGTTAATCGATGTGCCGTTAAGAGCGCTCCATCCATACAGCGCATTAACTGTGTCTAGACATGACATTCAGCGATGGGCAAGCACTCCCACCGGATCACTCACGCGGCGTGACTTGTTGGAATGCACGATTCTGTAGAACTGAAAAAGAGCGGTTAGTGGTAAGAATAACGTACGCTGGTACTGGTATGATGACCAACGTTCAGCATAAAGACCACCGTCACCGCTCTATGTAATTGTCAGCAGCTGCTTGGAGTCCGTCCCACGTAGACCCGATTCTTACATGCTGTCAGAAGGTTATCTGTGTAATACATACCAATGAGAAGAGAATCACTCACACTAATGTCCTGGAGATTTGGCAAGTATATATGTCAGACGAGCGTCATTCAGGCGGAATAAGTATACCTCAAACATCTGTCCATCTATCCAAGATCGTGAGTGACTTGGGAAATGAACAAGAAGTGAGACGCACAGAGGAGAGGGGGAATGGAATGGCTCGCGGTTCCGTTTACTGTGACCACCGTGGTTGCCGATACACAACCAACGAGCACGAAGGCTAGCAGGCCTTGAACAAGAGTATGAGACACTGGCATTTTATGACTGAGTAAGTGAATGGTGCTATACTATCGCTCAAGAGCTTGTATTTAACTCAGCCTAAATGCGTCAGATGTTGACGTTGGAGCTTGATCGATCTGATCAAGGGGGGGCAGTGCGGCTAACTCTCGGGAGAGCCCCACCCATTTCTCGAGTTCTTCGGATGCAATAGTATCATGGAGTTGCATGGTGCATCAAGATTCAAGAATAAGTTGCAATGGTCAGGTTCCTTTTAGTGGTGCCTAGCTCGGATTCTTGGGTCTCCAGGGAGCGCGAAGCGTGACCATGGAAGGAAGGAAGTGTGTGAGGGAAAGGACAACCCGGGCTCAAGTCCATTTTCTGCGCCTGTCAGGCACCCCAGCCCCTCCGAGGATCAGGGTCACGGTACTACGTGCAGTGGCGCGGTACAGGGTGTGCGGTTTCGAGCCTACGAAAGCTCTCGTCAGGGGGGTTCACCAACTAGTCCGCTACCCCGACTGCTGCCTGTCTAGCGTCGTTAGGTGAACTACCGATCACTTATCACACACTGGCAGAGGCAGTTGGCGGCTGCATTAGCTATAGATGGGAGACAGTGGATGGCGATAGTAAGGAGGCATACCGGAATTAGCCGACATAAATTCCTGTCGTAAGCCATCCCCAGCTGGGATTCGATGAGCGATACTGACATATCCTTGATGTGAGCAACCCACTGGCAGATGGCACCTGCCGGGCTTCTGGCGCCGCTGAACAACCGTTGTGTTTCAGTTTTGATCATGATGTGAGCCCGGGCCGTTGTAAATGATGCCTTTCAAATTCCACAAGTTGCGCTTCATCGATCATCACTGAGGTAACTTTGCCAGCTCATTCTACCACGACTACATTGCCGTCCAATTTATTCGCTATCTGATTCTAGGGATGCCAGCGAAGATTTTCGAACCGCGCATACGCAGAACTGATATATTTTCCGCTTCTCGTCATCAATCCCACTGGCATTTTCTGCTGGCTGATTTCGGGACTTCAGTGTATTCCTCGTTTGTTGCACGCCTTTTCATCTCGAGTGCCATGTTTAATGTGCAATAGCATGAACCTCGCCCGCGTTGCTTTTCATGCTCTAACTTATAGGTCTATTGTTTCGCTATAGTAAACAATATCTAAAGGTACAGTGCATGCCATGTTTGATGGATCCATTCTCCGTCTCACAGAAGGATTTATTACCTCAGAGTTTTCCATTTAACTCTCTGATAGTGCCATCCGCGAACGGCCAATCATTGTATCCAAAGGGCGTCAAGTTTCCTCTCAAGTAGTATTTTGACCGATCCGGAGGCGTCAGGGGTAGATTTTTCTGTAGCCGAGCCGGGAGATCAGGCTGGTAATCAAATCGACGGATGAGTCAGAACACCAGAGAGAAAAGACAACAGCGCTTACGTTTGATATATACTGTCGTCCAAAGGCAATAAGCCCGCCCTTTTCCTCCGCAGTGCGCAATGCGGTCTCGCGGGTATACCCACCAGCTGATATAAACACCCTATTCTCACCACCTTTACCGCCATCCCATATCTCTCGCAAAAAGTCATTATTCTCGCCCACGATCGGGGCTACATCCAAAGGCCCCCCCACGCGAGGCTCGGTCACGTGGACATATGCCAACCTGGGATGCTTATCACGCAGAGCAGTAACGAGGTACGCAAATGTTGGTCGTGGGTCCGGCATCTTCATGTCTACATATAGGTGGAAAACCGAAATGAGCACGACGGCTTCGCAGATCCAATTCAAGAACCTCACCTTGGAAAGTACTCCAGGGACTGACCCGAAATCCAACCCGCTCTGGCCCGACTGCATCCACGACAGCGCCGATGATCTCCCTTGCAAACCTCGTTCGGCCTTCTTCGTCTCCACCCCATTTATCCGTGCGCGTATTTGATACCGATTGAAGGAACTGGTCGATGAGGTAACCATTTGCGCAGTGTATCTCGACCCCGTCAAATCCGGCACTGTGTACGGCATTGGTCGCTGCTTTTGCAAACGTAGCGATGTAATCATTGATCTCGTCCTCCGTCAACGCACGAGGTGGCTTTGATTTACCAGTCAATGGAATGGGTGATGCAGAGACGTACGGTGAAGGGGGATCTTGTTTCTCGAGCAAAGTTGTATCGGCAGCACGACCCAGTGCCCAAATCTGAAGGAATATGTACGATCCTTTGGCGTGGACACCGTCCGTGACCTGTACGCACATTCACGCCCACCGCGTAAGTCAAGAGTATAAGATAGACATCGGAGAAAAACAGAAGGTGTACCTTTTTCCAAGCTTGAATTTGGGCATCGGTATAGATGCCTGGGACGTGTGCATACCCACCTGCATCATGTGAGGCAAAGGTAGCTTCGGTGATGAGCAGACTCCCTGGTGTGGACGCGCGCTGAGAATAGTAGGATGCCTGCTGCGGCCCGGGAACATGGGAGGCATGGGCTCTGAAGCGAGTCATTGGAGCAAGCACGACGCGGTGCTGGAGGGTTATCTTGCCGACCTTGATCGGCTCGAAGAGCGCAGGCGTCCGGTGCTGTGTAAAGGTCATGGCTTGTGTTTTTCAGGGTACTCTTGTGTGATGGTGAACTGCCTGATGGGCCGTATGCTGGACCAACTTATAGGACTCAGCAACATGATCTCGGCATAATGGATGATACGCGAACCGGAAGCGATTTGTATGGCAGTCGCCGATGGGCCTACAGGATCTTGCCGTATCCGGAGTTGGCAAGCAATCGGTGAGCCCAAAGCTCCGAACAAGCACTGGGCGACTTCATTTCCGCGTTGATTTCTGATCAGCTGGAATATTTATCTTTGCAAAGGACTGGTTTCGACCAGGAAACCTAGCTTGAAGCTACTATATTGAGGTCTCATACAGTGGCACTGTGAAACCGATAATCATGATTCATGATGCAGATGTGACGTTTGGCCATGAGAACAAGTCGATGAAACTTCACACGCGTTCGGCCTGGACTGGCCGAGGTAAAGTACGTCGAGCTCCATATAAATGCCATTATAATTGCACAATCTAATTTATTATCTAATTTATTCATCGTTCGACTGAACCAAGGGGTGCAATACCTCAGAGGGTACCATCTATATCCTTAACGGTTCCATCCGCGAAAGACCAATCATTGTATCCAAAGGGTGTCAAGTTTCCTGTCAGGTAATACTTCGACCGGTCCGAAGGCGTCAGGGGTAGGTTCTTCTGCAGCCGAGCCGGGAGATCAGGCTAGCAACAATTAAGTCAACAAATGAACACGGAGAACCTGAGTGAAAAGCCAAAAATCCTCACGTTTGGTACATAGAGTCGTCCAAAGGCGATAAGCCCACCCTTTTCTTCCGCAGTGCGTAATGCCGTCTCACGGTTATATCCACCAGCTGATATGAATATCCTGTCCTCACCACCTTCACCACCGCTCCATATCTCTCGCAAAAAGTCATTGTTCTCATCTGTAGCGGGGGTCACGTCTGTGCTCAACAAAACACGAGGCTCGATGGCATGAAGATATGCCAACTTGGGATACTTGTCACGAAGAGCGGCAGCGAGGTACGCAAACGTTGGTCGCGGGTCAGGCATCCTCGTATCTGGAAGTCGGCAGGAAATGAGCCCAACACATGAAAATCTAAGCGGATGACCTCACCTGGGGAAGTGCCCCAGGGACAGACACGAATGCCAATTCGCTCTTGTCCAACCGCGGCCACGATGGCATCAACAACTTCTCTCGCGAATCTCGTACGGCCCTCTTCGTCTCCACCCCATCTGTCCGTGCGTATGTTGGACACGGTTTGGAGGAATTGGCCAATAAGGAAACCGTTTGAGCCGTGTATCTCCACACCATCAAACCCGGCGCGGTGTACAGCGTTGCTCGCAGCTTTTGCGTACGTGACAATGTAATCTCTGATTTCGTCTTCGGTCAATGCACGAGGGGCCCTTGATTTACCGGTCAACTGGATGGAGGATGCAGAGACGTATGGCGAAGGCGGATCCTGTGTCTCTAGGACATCTATATCGGCAATACGACCCAGTGCCCACAACTGGAGGAAGATGTACGACCCCTTGGCATGGACAGCATCCGTGATCTACGAGCACACACACGTGAGACAGACATTTACCAAGAACAAAGACATAAGCCAAGTGCATACCTTTTTCCAACCTTGAATTTGTGTGTCAGTGTAAATACCTGGGACGTGAGTGAATCCCCCTGCATCATGTGAGATGAATGTAGCTTCAGTGATCAGCAAGCTCCCTGGTGTCGACGCGCGTTGAGCATAGTAGGATGCCTGTTGCGGCCCAGGAACATGGGATGCATAGGCTCGGTAGCGGGTCAGTGGGGCAAGCACGATACGGTGCTGGAGGGTCATCTTGCCGACCTTGGTGGGCTTGAAAAGTGCGGGTGTCTGTTGTATAGAGGGCATGGCCGGTGTGAGTCAAAGAAGAGTATCGATGGGTACAGAACGTTCTTGTGGTGGTGGTGAACCGCTCCACGACCCAATTTATAGGAATATGATACCGTATAGCTAATAACGGATCTTTTCATGATAGGCAACGAAAGGCAATTGAAGCTCCAGAAGAAGACTGCCCGTATGTCGGAAAATTGGTGATGCAGTGCCAGTGATTGGTCCCAAATGACCATCGTTTCCGCTTTAATCGCGACTTTGTCTTCGTCGGATTAACTGTCTTCTCGGAGAATTGGTCGGGGGATCAATCATCCCGAGCAACCGTCATCCAGTCCACGTTGATAGAAGGGAGCCGTTTTGATCTTGCGAAGGGACGAACAGTTTCGTTATGTCTCTATAATTTTTCGTGACCTTCTACTCACCTGTCGTTGCCACGTGCTATCGTCGTCGTCGTTTTGTCGTTCGTTGTCTTTGTATCGCTCGTTCATCCTGGCTTTCCCATCTTAAGAGTCACTGTCCTCATCCCACCCTGCATACGTTTATCTTTCGATCATCTACCCATTCCGGTATTAGTATTAGCAGTAGTGTTCAAGTTATTACTATCACCACTACTCACCAGAGTTCATTATCTGCAGTTTCAATCTTTAATTTCAATGCAATTATCTATCGACTCATCAGGAAGAAGCACCCACGACCGCACTAACATTCACTGTGATTTATCACTCATGGACGTTGATAGTCCTCCAGTGTTTGGTTTGACCCGATACAGTAAGCATCCCGTCTCCGCTGGTACTGGGTGGGCGCACGCCGCGTACCTAACCATTCACGCCGCATCCGAAAGCTTTCTCCCGTCTCGTCTCCCTTCCTCAGCCTCCCAGAGGAGGATAGTCCGAAATTCGGATTTCAATAACACCTCCGTTATCCATGCCTACATGCTCTTGGGTCAAGATTGATCAAACCTTCGAGACTAACAATAAGACGGGCCTAGACGGCTGACTCGGTCTCGGAGAGTCGCGACTGTGATGGGTGACCAATTGTTTGCCAACTCCGGGTATGGCACTGCCTATACATTCAAGTTGGTCCCCATCACCTTACTTACAAATCTGCCTGTCTATCATGACAAGATCCGTTGTTGGCTATACGGTATCATATTCCTATAAATTGGGCCACGGAGGGGTTCACCATCGCATAAGAACATTGCGTAGTCACTGATACTCTCTCTAACTCGTGCCAGCCATGGTTTCTACACAGCAAACGGCTGCGCTCTTCAAGCCCACCAAGGTCGGAAAAATAACCCTCCGGCACCGCGTCGTGCTTGCCCCAGTGACCCGCTTCCGAGCCTATGCATCCCATGTTCCCGGGCCGCAACAGGCATCCTACTATTCTCAGCGCGCGTCCACACCAGGGAGCCTGCTCATCACCGAAGCCACCTTCATCTCACATGATGCAGGGGGAATTGCCCACGCCCCAGGCATATACACTGACGCACAAATCCAAGGTTGGAAACGGGTACGCGCTTGGCTTATTCGGTGAAGCCGTCTCACGTGTGCTCCTAGATTACGGATGCTGTCCATGCAAAGGGGTCGTACATCTTCGTTCAGCTGTTAGCACTGGGTCGCACTGCCGATATAGATTTCCTCGAGAGGCAGGATCCGTCTTCGCCATATGTCTCTGCATCCGCCGTCCAGTTGACTGGTAAATCAAATGCCCCTCGTGCGTTGACCGAAGACGAGATCAAGGATTACATTGCCGCGCACGCAAAAGTTGCGAGTGACGCTGTAAACCGCGCCGGGTTCGATGGAGTGGAGATACATGGCGCAAACGGTCACCTGATTGACCAGTTCCTCCAAACCGTGTCCAACATACGCACGGACAGATGGGGCGGAGACGAAGAGGGCCGTACAAGATTCGCGAGAGAAGTTGTCGATGCGGTCGTCGATGCAATCGGCCCAGAGCGAGTCGGCATTCGTGTCAGCCCCTGGAACACTTCCCAAGGTGAGGTCATTCAGCTAGATTTTCATGTGTCGTGCTCATTTCCCGGTGACTTCCAGACATGAAGATGCCCAATCCGCGACCAACGTTTGCATACCTCGCTACCGCTCTTCGTGACAAGCATCCCAAGTTGGCGTATCTCCATGTGATCGAGCCTCGTGTGGCGGGAATTGTGGACAGAGTCGAGATCGCAGGCGAGAATAATGACTTTTTACGAGAGATATGGAATACTGGAGAAGGTGGTGAGGACAGGGTATTTATATCAGCTGGTGGATATACTCGCGAGACTGCATCGCGCATTGCGGAAGAAAAGGGGGGGCTTGTTGCCTTTGGACGGCAGTATATATCAAATGTGAGAGCTGTTTCTCTCTTTACCGTTATGCAGTTTGCTCATCGACTTGATTCCAAGCCTGATCTCCCGGCTCGCCTACAGGAGAACTTGCCTTTGACGCCTCCGGAGCGGTCAAAGTACTACCTGACAGGAGACTTGACACGCTTTGGATACAATGATTGGCCGTTCGCGGACGGTACAGTGAGAGAAATAGATTGAATTTTCTGAGGTGTTAGTGGTACGTCGGGTCAAACGGGTACATTGGGTCGTACGACAAGCGGTTGCGCCGCTGCGGGAACTAAACGCAGGGTGGACGAGGAATTGCTAGACAACTCCAAGCGAGCACATCTTTTCTAATAGGATCCCGCTCTACTTGTTTGATGAGACCGGTTCACTCAGTCCTTGGCTCACTCTCATTCTTCAGTCGACCTGCCCTCCGAAGACAGACATCAGCACTCTGCAATCGCTTCGATTTTGCTTGGTCTTATCAAAGTCAAGAATAAGTACGAACTCAGCAATATGTCACGAGAAGCGACTCGACTTGGTCGCCATCGAGTGTGAAATGGTCGAGGAACACGACGGCATACTACGCGTCTATGAGCATCCCGACAGTATCTGGTCATACGTCGACGATGGCCATGATAAGTTTTGCAATATGCCGCTTGAACAAGTCGTTAATCTCCTGATCTAATGCTCTCAGCTTAGGCCCAGTGTGATACTACCCGGCGATCATGCTTTCGCAAGCTACCACCATGTCAGTTCGACGTACCATTGAACATATCGTGCATGCCCTTGATGTTTGTGGTCAAGGGTCCATGTCTCGCCGTCCCTTTCGTCCTCGAATGGGATACCGAACGAATCAACCACATTGGTCTTGCCGAGGCACGTTGTGAGAGAGCGAGTGTGACCGTGTCTGAGGATGCACGTGGATGTTTATGTAAGCATGTTGGTACACTCACTGGCACGAGTTCAACAATCGCTGTTGCTTGACCATGTCAAGCAGATTTAATGCGAGTAACAATAATTCTCTTTTGTGCGACGACCTGAACACAATCACTCAGTTATCCAATTTTGGGACGACGCAATAGGGATATTACTTCGAGCGATACGATCACCACAGCACCAGACAACGAACCACCGCCTCTGCGATCCGGAGCCCAAGGGTAGCATGTAAATAACTCGACTGACGGTACCGGTCCGGTCATGTCGGAGAGGCACTGGCAAAGTTGCCGAGCCTCTCCATGATTCGTTCGAGATTTTGTGCATGCTCAGCAGGACTCCACGGTGGGAACTTTCGTACCATCTGGCCGCACTGTCACTACAGCTGCAGCATTGCTAAGCAGTCATCTCGACTTACAATAGTAACTTGGTATGACCCGCTGCCCCTGGAGATGTACAGCACCACACGGACCTCCTTTTGTTTCCCGAACCCGGTAGTTCCTCGCCGTTACATGTCTCCCGGTGACTATAAATCATTGTTCACCACTGCACAAGAACTTCATTCTTTTTCTAACTTGCACCAGCCATGGCCTCCGCACTGCAGATGCCCGCGCTCTTCAAACCCATCAAGGTCGGCCGGCTAGCCCTCCAGCACCGTGTCGTGCTTGCCCCAATGACTCGCTTCCGCGCGTACGACTCCCATGTTCCCGGACCTCAACAGGCGTCGTACTATTCTCAACGCGGCTCCGTACCTGGAAGCTTGCTCATCACGGAATCCACCGTTATCTCCCGTGATGCAGGAGGATGCGACTATGTTCCAGGCATCTACACCGACGCACAAATTCAAGGCTGGAAAAAGGTATGCGACTTTTGCTTTTGCTTTTTTCGATTCCAAATCCATCTACGTCATGTGCTTGAAGGTTACGGACGATGTTCATGCCAAAGGATCGTACATCTTTCTTCAGCTGTGGGCACTGGGACGTGCTGCCGAAATGGATTTCCTCGCGAAACAGGATCCGCCTTTGCCGTACGTCTCTGCATCCCCCATTCCGTTGACCGGTCGACCGAAACCGCCTCGTGCATTGACCGAGGACGAAATCAAGGGTTACATCGCCGCATACGCAAAAGCAGCCAGCAATGCAGTGCAAGTTGCCGGATTTGATGGAGTGGAGATACACGGTGCAAACGGTCACCTCGTTGATCAGTTCCTTCAATCGGTATCCAACACACGCACGGATAGATGGGGTGGAGACGAGGAAGGCCGCACGAGATTTGCCAGGGAGATCGTCGACGCGGTCGTCGATGCAGTTGGCCAAGAGCGAGTTGGTATTCGTATCAGTCCTTGGAGTACTTTCCAAGGTAAGGCCTTTTAGTTGGATGTGGATACTTGTCATGCTCATTTCCCATGGATTTATAGACATGAAGATGCCTGACCCGCGGCCGACGTTTGCATACCTTGCTACCGCTCTTCGTGACAAGCATCCCAAGTTGGCGCATCTCCACGTGGTCGAACCTCGATTGGAACTGGAATTCGGTGTGGACCCGGCCTCGATCGCAGACCAGAACAATGACTTTTTGAGGGAGATTTGGAATGGTGGTGAAGGTGGTGAGGACAGGGCATTCATATCAGCCGGCGGGCATACACGTAAGACGGCGTTGCACACCGCGGAACACAAGGGTGGGCTAGTTGCCTTTGGGCGCTTGTATATATCAAACGTGAGCCTTCCTTCCTTTTCCCACCTCGTCTCTTTGGGTTTACCCGTCGACTTGATTACTAGCCCGATCTTCCGGTCCGGCTACAGAAGGACTTGCCTTTGACCCCTGCGGACCGGTCAAAGTTCTACCTGCCGGGAAACTTGACATCTTTTGGATACAATGATTGGCCGTTTGTGGACAGCACCGTCAAGGAGATTGATGGAAAGTTATGAAGTACTACCGTCTCGAAGACCCTTCTTGACAAGTGTCCGTTAGTGATGACGCCTCATACGCTAGAACATGAATATGTGAATGATGATACGAAATATTTACTAGCACCTTCGCTGAGTGACGTGCAGTGGTTTACCTGGCATAAGAAGATGGACGGAAGATCAAGTATTCCTCGCGAATCCATTCAAGTTGGCCGTCAGGCAGTTCGAGAAAGGATTTGCATATATCCCCGTAGACCACAACTCGGACGGAGATGTAGCCTACATACAGTATTCCATCGTGTCGTTGCCAAAGCGAATTGCACGGGAGTCCGTCCGATGAACATAATGCCACTTCTTCAAGGACATGACTGCAACATCGAACGGTACCCCGATGCCACGACATGGGAGCCCCGGACCAGTGAAGTTGGATGGAAAGGACAGAACATCAACAGTTTATTTGTAAATTTGTCGTTATATTTCGTATATAGCGTCCTTGACTCCTACCGAGTCCGTGTACTACGAGTCCGAGTTCGCGAGTCCGAGTCCGAGCCTGAGTGTGTGTCCGAGTTCGTGTCTACTGTCTGGGTATGCTGAATCTACGTACTCGTTCCGAGTCCGAAGATATGGAGAAAAGGAAAAAAAGGAAAGGAAAGATGAAGGACATGGTATCACTGCGTCATCTCAAGTCCCATCCCGGGGCTGTCGTCAGGAACAAGAATCGTCACGCGCACCAACGAGAACTCAGCCTCGCCTCCGCCGAGTCCCCGAGCGCGCATTCGTAAGCGTGCGATACTACGTACATGTTTCTCGTGAAACTCACGCCAATAGTGTGTCACTCAAGGGGCGCACTAACGCGTCCCATGGTGCGTCGTCTGAAAGATCGCAGTAGTCCATCTCGGTTTCACGAACTAGGAGTAACCGGAGATTGAGGGTCAATCGACATCCGACCATCGCTTCCATCGTTACCGGGTAGCCTTCGGATACCTCCAGCCACGCAAGCTAGTGGGAATCGGGATTCGGTTCGTGCGCGAAGTAGGGAAGGGAGAATACGTACCCCGAGATATTGCCCGATGACGACGCTGAAGATACACGCCAGTACTATGCTGTCGTAAGAACAAGTCAGGAACAAACGCGTCTCCACCGGAACAGGAGCAGGAGTGGTGAGAGTGCATACCAGAGACAGTAGGCTGCATTACCCTTGATAAGGGAGTCGGCGATGTACACCCCGTCTATCGGTTTGGCGCGGTATCCTGACATCCAGTGACTGACACCATACCATACGGCCAGCAGACAGAGCACCCCATCGTACACGATTACGGGCAACCAAATGATGTACTGGTGATAAAACGTGGGAGCCGTTGTATCGGCGCAGATGTATAACCCCGCCTGGATCTCGTTCGTGACTGTTCAAGTAGAAGGTCATGGTTTCGTAATTAGCGGGGTTAAATGGGTGATAGACCAGCAGGCGACAGACGTACTATGTGCATCTATGCCAAGGAAAATCATGATGGTCGACACGGCCATGATTTCACACACATAACCGAATATCATGAGGGCAAGGATTATCCTCGATCGTTGGTATAATGCATACAGTCGAACTTGAAGCATCACTTGAGGAGAGGAGTTAAAGATGAAGGGAAGGGATAACGAACGTCGTACACACGCTGAATCAAAAACAATACCAGAATGTTGAGCCATGATTGGACAAAGAAATACACGTTGCCTGGGGAAGAGTGAGATAAAAGGAGGGAACGCGATAGACATATGCTCACAGCTGCGCATGGTGGGTCAGATTGAAGCGTCCATGATTTTTTTACTCGGATGGTAACAAAAGAGGACGCACAACTGTCGTATCGTCAGCATATAGAATAGGTTCAAACCTGCGAAAATCTGCCTACATTTTGGGTTTGGACTCCTGGTCCAAGGAATGCTGTTGAAAGTTCAACAAATGTCATCGACAACGGAAAACTATCGCCTACCAATGATATTCAGGCTACATTCGTCGTATTGAGCGACGTCACGGATAGAGAGTGTCCATCAACTTACATAGAGAGTCCATCGCCAACGTAGCGAACCTAGCGTGGTCAGGGGTCATTCCAACATATAGGACGGATGCAAGCTGAGACTGACGAGTAGATACATGATACTTCCAAAGGAGTAGGGGTGGGTCTACCATAAAGCAAATTAGTTATGACACCGACGAGACAGCCAACCTCACGCCTACCCAGACATGATCAACCTGACATAGAATCATCAGTCTACATGAGCCCAACCGAGATCAAACCCTCACCTCTCGATCGAACGTGATCGCTGGTACCCAATCAACGACCATAACAGGATTACACAAAGGACATGGTTGCACTAACCGTGATCGTACAACACGAGGATGGCACTAGCCACTGGAAGAATCGTCGTGACCGAGATGCGGAAGGGAACAAGAATGAAACTGACTCTGACACGTCCGAGTGATGTGGGCCACATTTGCAGTCTGGATATAGTGGGCTGCGGAGGTAGCCGCCATGGGGAGACGAGACGTCGAGGCCGGACGGTCGACGGGATGTCTGGAGCCCACCAAATGGAACGGTTGCTTTTTGGGGGGCGGTTCGGGATTTATATCGAGAAGAAAGAAAGAGTCGTGTACACATGATAAGCGCAGGTGACGGACTTGGCCACCTCATGTTCACATTACGGAAGGTGGAATCTTGCGAAGAATGTTCCATGTGTGGAAAGAAGTTCGTGTCGCAGTGGCGTTCAAACCTCAGACAGACGGATGTAATTGAATTTGGTGAATATCTGATGTATTCTCGAGTGAGTGCCTTGA
Organism: Hemileccinum rubropunctum; assembly: GCA_038089535.1. Classification (NCBI taxonomy): domain Eukaryota; kingdom Fungi; phylum Basidiomycota; class Agaricomycetes; order Boletales; family Boletaceae; genus Hemileccinum; species Hemileccinum rubropunctum. The sequence goes on from JBBPLC010000087.1 coordinate 49,564, forward strand.
TTCCTCAGGCTCCGTGGCTCGCGTCTCAGCGCGTGTCCTTGACGTGTAGAGTTGTCAAGTACCTCATAGGACGTAGGGGTTGGGAACCCCTACCACGTCCTATGAGTTGCAAAACAGGATGTACATGTCACAAGCAGCTCGAACAATGGAGAACATACCAGACAGATTGCTCATTTATTGAAAGCCAACAACACTTGAAAATGAAACACTTGATGTAACGATGTCACGACTCTGAGTTAATCCACGATGGACTCGGAAATTCGTCGCGCTTGCGCATAATGCGATGACCTCGGACCCTAGGCTTGTCGAATGAGGCAAGGTGTCGATAGAGCTACAACCGGTCCGTCTCACGAATGATTCGCTTCGTTTGACGGTACTCGGCACCCTTTCCCCCGGTCTACCGTTCATCAACAGGCATTGTCATCCAGGCTGTGTCTCTCACTCAGAGATGCATGTCGCGAGAATGATCTTGTTTCATGCAACTCATTGTGACATACAAAACGCGCATGTCATGCATGCATGCATATGCAGTATAACGAGACTATACAGAACATGAATAAGAAAAAAACGCTCTTGGAGCGTTTTCACCGGTTCTGAGCAACGGACGCGCATGAACGAAAGCGGGGGCGAAAAAAGGGACAAAACTGACCTTGACGAAACCGATCGCGGCCGATTTTTCACGGAAACATTGACGGCAGAGGTCAAGGCCGTATTTACGAATGAGACCTGCTTGATGCGCGCAGAGGCGGCTGTAGACGTCGCAGGTGGTGGAACAGGCCAGGATGCCGCGACATATTCAAAATCAGTAAATATTCAAGCGACGACCGACAGAAGACCGAGCTAACACTAACCACTGACGACTTCCCTTGCCAAACTTGCGAGGACGGGAGAACCACACAGCGTCGTGCGTCATATTTTAGTTTTATTGAGGTACTTCTGTACGTCGTATCAATACATTCAGCGATGTCCAACGCGATGGTACATACCTTGCAACGTCGAGAGACGATTTAGTGAAAGGAGGGGATGACGAGTATGAAACGTCCGCATTGGGTAAGAACTGTATAGGTGGCTGATTTAAAGTTTGATCATCATCGATCACGTGCTATCACCCATTGTTCACCGTAGTACTTACAGTGATCACCAAGATCGTAACCGAGAGGGTCATCTCGTTTCCGAAGTGGTAAAATAGTCAAATCTTATATTTTATGATCATGATATGGCCCGGAGAATGAGGAGTGCCGCCGGCCGCGACCACAACGAATGGTGTTCTAGTTCTAAGTTATAGTATAATTATAATTTACAAAGTGAACGATTCCATTCATCCTGATCCCATGACCAGACCGTCCTCTCAATAATAGGAGACTTTGGATTGTACTCGGCATACTCCGCCGAATGTAGCTTGTACAATGTTCTTCTGAAGTTAGGAAGCTATGATATTGTACACGAATAGATACTATTGAACATATGAGACAAGAGAATCATGCGATAGCACAATACTAATACAAATCATCAAAGTCCAAAGATAATCAATGACAATAAGGAAAATAGTGGTTGCAAGAGAAGAGCGGAGCGAAGGGGGTAACGAACCGAACCGAACAACGGTAGTTTCGAACCCGAGTCCAGTTTCAAACCGAGTTCACGACTCACCTCACACATCCCTCTCCAAATCACTCACATACCTCCCCGCACCATAACCCGCTGCAGCACCCTCCCCACCATACGCTCCGATATAATCAAATCCTTCTCCACCTCCCTCGTCCTCATCCGGTACCCGTGGGTCCGGATTCACGACCGACAACCTCGCCTTGGGCAGTCCACCCATCGGCATCGGTGAAGCTACTCCCAACCCCGCCTGTGGTTGCCGCGACAATGATGGCGACAACGAGGGCGCAGGCGACCCAGATGGCTTTCGCAGCGTCAACGGACTCGTGTCTGCAGGCCCCACATCAGTCCCACTTGGTGACCGTGCCTGTTGTCTCCGGAACGCAGCGGCCGAGATCGTCCGCGGTGCCCCGCCTGGACTTCCACCCCCCAATGACGACGTAGAGCTTGCCATGAGCGGTGATGAAAATGGCGGTGTCGGGCGCGGGTATTCGGGTGGCGGAGAGTGGTACATGGGTGAAATCGATCTGGGTGCTGTCGGCCCACTTGCGATACCAGCAGCAGGAGATGCAATGATTGGCGTAGGTGTGGGAAGTCGGGCAGGAATGCTCTCACTCGATGCAGGACGCTGCCGTCGGGGTCGTCGCTCCTCCATTATTGGCGACGTCCTACCTCGACTCGCAAATGGTGAATTCGAAGGCGCAGTCGGGGATGATGGAGCGGAGCCGTATGGTACCCTACCCAAAGGGGAAGGTGGCAGCGGAGGTGAGGCGTGTGGGTACAACGCGGTAGTTTGATTCTGCATCGACAATGCTATTCCATGCCCCTGCGGTGGTATCCTTGATGCCGAATATCCAGTCGATGATGGTGCAATCGCACTAAACGCCAACTCGTCCATTGCACGCGAGACTTCCCTTGCCGCGGCAGCATTCAGTACCTGCTCGTCCGTGGATTCATCCGTCCGTATCTCTTTGTCGTCTTCGGCACCCGTACCAATGCTGTGTAGACTTTGACGTTTGTATGCAGAGGAGTGGTGAGTGTCAATCACATCTGCATCTACAAGCGGGGCTGGAACACGTGATATTCGCCATCGACTCTCTGTGCGCGATAGCAAAGTGGCATCGCCCACGCTGGACGCTGGACCTGTCGATACTGATTCTTGAATGGGCATCGCGCCTTGCTCGTCGTAGTTCTTCGTGGTTGCATCGACGCTTGCCTCCCCACCACTCTCCGAAAACGACGTGTCTTCGTTGTGTTGCTTACCGTCTCCACCATCCGCTCGCTCTTCTTCCAAAGACTGGCTCTTACGGTTGTAAGCTAACCCGTCCTCTTCTTCCCCATCCCGTTCCGAGGAAGAAATAAGTCGCTGTGAAGGCATACGCACGCTCGACGAGGCCGGATGATCAGAATGAGCACCATCCTCACCCTGACCCATTCTCTCATCCCAAGCCCTAATTGCAGCCGGTGCCGCACCCGGTGGGAGATTTGGCGGTGAAGTACTCCGTCGTGTTGCTCTTCTATGCCACTGCCCCTCTCCTTCCTGAATAGGGGGAGGTGGGCTCATGTATCCGTTTGTTACTGGGCCGTGCGGTTCGCTCTGTGCGGATCGTCCCACTGAGTCGCTGATAGGTTCGTATTTCGGCACAGGTTCGTCAGGGACGGGGTGCCCGACTGATGTGGCATCCTCGAGGGAAAATCCACGATGGGATTGGGAGAGGGCGTCGGCAATGGATGCCATCAATGATTGATTTTCCTCAGTTCGTACCACCCCACTGTCATACGACAAGGGAGGCGGGAGCGGTTGTGCAGGACCCACCGACGACGGTGGAACGAAACCACGTTCCTTGTTCGCAGGCAGTGACGAATACGGAGTGGCATGTGCCGATGGCGTGTGTGCTCCGAGCTCGTCGACGGAGGCACGCCTATTCTGCATGATTGCAAATACGTCAGCGTGTATATTCCCAGGTATAATGCAAGACGGCAGCGTGGATAGATGCCAGCCTCCAGGCAACAGCAAGGTGACATAAACATGGGACATACCGCGGGTGGAGGGCCCGGTGGAGGACTATACGTAGCTACGCCCAACGTGAGTTCGCTGCCCAACGAAGGGGTCGGAAGGAAGGGTGATTGGGCGGGAAGGTCTTGAGAGGTCGGGGGTGGAGGTTGAGAGATGGGTGCCGAAGTACGTCCAGAGGGGTTGCTGGAAAAGGTAACCTGCGAGACCGCACGTTGTACCTCAACAACCAGGTCCCCTACACGGCTATGTGCATCATAATGCGCGCGGGGGAGGCCAGGTTGAGTGGTGTCCTCGGGGATGAACTGGCAGGTCAAAGGGACAAGGTCAGAGGATGTGGGCGTATGACAGTTCTAACTTACCTGGATGATCTGTCTGCCAATTTCGCCCACCATCTAAGGAGGTCGCTTATCAAAAAGAGCGGGAGAGAGTAAAGAGATATGTACACACCACGCCCTTTTCGCAACACTCGACAAGACCACCAAACTTGAAGCCCATCCAGTCCCTTGTACACTTGCGCTTATAGTCCCCCAATTCTGCCTCCTCGCGGACAATTTCCCCATCTATGGCGCGCATCTCATCACGCAACCTGTTGAGGATATCTGTTTGTACACCGAGGTTCTTGTGCTCGGGACTCATCTTGTTGAGCTTCTTTTCGGCGGCTTCGGCGGATGTACCGATGCGCCTACGACGACGACGGAGTTCATCGAGTGCTTCCTCACGGGTCCGTACTGATTTCATGCTGTCCCGCATTGTGTGATGGAGGGAGGAATAAGTCGAGAGGGCTGCCGCAAAGTGTGCTAGCACGGTCGACGAGGCAGTAAGGATATCCTGCAAGACAGAGAGTTAGACAATGTTCATCAAGGATCTCACCCTTTCATCGTATCGGGACGCACACCAAGATCATCTCCCTCCCCTTGACCCCAAATCCGGAGCGCATCGCCCGCTTTGGCGAGATCGACTCTCAGCTTTTGCAGCCTGGATTCGCAAGGAAACGAAGTCAACATCCACATAAGCAAGTTGGAGCGGTCCACACGCCTCGACGCACGTCATGAGGACCGCCTTCTCGGCAGTAATGAGGTCTTGAAGTGGTCGAAGGTCGGAGTTACCTGCGAGGGCAGGTATAGTTGTGTTGTGCGCGATCTTTGTCGCCGCAGACTTGAACATGGTTATCGTTCAAGAAAGACAAATTTGTGTGATGCTGGTCGGAGTGAAAGGTTGGTTTAGACGCCGTTTGTATGCTGCTGCGGTTCCGCAGCTCGTGCATAGCCGGAGGACGGTCGACTTGCTACTCCGATACTATAGGACTCGGACTCGACGGCTGGTCGAAATGACACCCACCAGCGTTTGCAAGGCTGTATTGGACCTGTGTTCAGGTGAGTGACGCTGAACAGTCTATGCAGTGGTGTTGCCAGCGAGAGAAGAATACAACCCGACAAACACTAGTGTAGTACGAGCAAGACAAGAGTCGCGAATGCTAGAGAGCGAACCGAGACAAAAGTGGGAGCAGGTATGTACCCGGAAACCCCAAGTTGGCGTTAACACTATGATAGTAACGAACTATCAACCTCAAAATGTGGTCTCACCCAGCTGGTCCGGGTGAGTCCCTGTTTGCGATTTGCCGGCTCACACGTCGTACACTGTAGCTATTTTTGGCTTCCAAGTTGGGTGTGCTGGCCACCTGACACATGTCATGGTAAGAATGTACAGTAGTTGCCGTTCGCCTGTGCTGCATCGTCAGTCAGGTAGCCAACAATTATGATCAGCACAGCTGCACTCCAGCTACTACATCGAATCGGACTCCAGGTTGGATGTGCTGACCACGGCGAGCAATCGGTAACAAATAACCTGACTCCACAGCGGCCGCAGGGGCATGTCATGGTGAGAATTATGTTGCCGTTAATTATAGTCAGCACAGCGCAATCCAGCTACTACATCGGCTCATTCACACTGCCGAGTTGCAGCCGAAACCGTGTTATAAAACGGTAGCCGTAGTGGCCCTTCCATTCTATCTGATATCGTATCCCGATATATGGACGGTTCGTCTACAGCGGAATATCTCCAAACTGCACTCGTTATCTACGTAACCCGGGCGTGCCAAAGTTGGTCTCTTCTTTTCACCGTTCAGACGCTAGTTACTAAGCACGCCTTTTCACAGCGGCTGGTTCTATCGTCATTCTGTACGATCATGGCAAGTGATGCATCCACCAATCCAATACTCTCGTTGACCATAACACGCAGTCATTACGTTTGATCGAGAGGTAAAGATCTGCTGTGAGTGACCGATGTGTACTGAATCATGGTCCGATTCGTTAGGTAGATTATGTTTGGGTAAGCATCTGTGGTTGGCCTTGTTGATGCAATTACGATTTGGATTCTGGTAGTATTATCCCCTCGCTCTTGGAACTGTCAATTATCTCCTGGTATGTCGATCCGCCTTGGATTACTTCCTTCGAGGATTCTACATCACGTTCTAGGTTCGCTACATTGGCGACGCACTCGCCATGTGAGTTCGTTCACAACCTCTGTTCCTAGCACTACTCAATGCGATGAGTTTAGCTTGAATATTATTAGTAAGGGATATTTATTTACGATCAACTACGATCGCTGAACTTTCTTATAGCGTTCCTTGGGGAAGAAATCTTCAGTCAAAAAGTATACCACTCTTTGACATCCACTTGACCCCTCTTTGCTGACGACATGACAGTAGTATGCCCTCTCTTACCGCAATGCTTCAAGATAAATAACCCATTACAGTTGTAAGTAAATCTCAACCATTATTTCCTTTTGTCCTCATTTTTTTTCCCCTCAAGGCAATATCTACTTCTTTATCCAGTCGTGGTTCGGTATTTTTGCATTGTTCCTGGTCCAGCGTGTGTTCGACGTCCTTGGGTTCTTTTTCCGTTCATTGCTGATTCCCTTTTAAGTGACGCTTCAAGCTCGAATATATGCATTGTACGCAAGATCACGGTTCATCCTCTACTTCATGGTTTTTGGTTTCTTGTGCGAAATCGCGGCGTTGTCAACTATCATGGCTTTCGTTGATGCAGAAGGAGAAAGTACGTCAATCTCCTTTTATCCACTCCCCCGCGAATTTATGTGCCACCGCTCGGAAATATAGCCACAAATGAGATTTTGAAGGGTTTATACGTCTGTGGTATTGCAAAGGGCGCGAATTTCTATCAACTGTGGATGTTTTGGTTGCCGTTGCTAGTATGGGATAGCATACTGTGTTCTCTGGCGTTATGGCGCGGCATTCGCGACTGTATATCGGGATATCGCGCCAAGTGGTGGGATGGAGTGTACGTTGCAGACGTTCTTATCAAGGGAAATGCGGGTTACTATTTCTGGTACGCATCACCGGCTTCTCCTTTTCTTCGACAACGGCATTGACATGTTTCTGTTTGATAGCATCATACTGACGTGTATCGTCAATATGGTCATAGGTCATTATTTTGGGGTACGTCATTCGTTCAGTCCCTACACAAACATTCAACTGATGAAACCTGCGCTAGCGTCCTTGGATACAAGTCTCTGAATCGTTTCCGGCGCCGATGGAATTGGTGGTCGGATGTCGATTGATACTCAACCTTCGTTCATCCCTTGCACATGGCCCGGAGAGGGAAGAGTATGATAGCCGAGACGACGCACCATGGATGGTAGCTAGCTCTCAAGCTTAACGTCCTTAGTTTATGTAAGTTGTCGTATGTGTCTTGTGCTAGACGTCTAGATCAAACATTGTATTAGACTCGATATACCATCTGCGATTACAAACACAAGTCGTTTACTCGTCGAGGCTTGGAATGCCTATATCGCGACCATAACCGCAGCTGGGATTCCGTCATTGTCAGTTTGTACCTAATCAACTCTATTCAAGCAAGTCCAAACACCCCTGGCTCGGTAGTGGTTGATTAGCGTTGATCAATGCACTATCAATTTTGCAGGCCTAATCGACCGTACCCTACGTTTGAAAAGTAGACAGCTTAGTGCAGTTAGAACTTTAGACTATCTGTCCAACGTTTCAACAACCTTCGATCGACGGAGCGGCATGTGCGACACGATAATACTTGAACCCAGATTTAAAGTACTAATTTACACTGATCTGCAAAGCTCAAGGCGATTGACATTGAACGATTACAGTGCTGCTAATGAGGAGAGAAGACAACCCGACAAACACTAGTGTAATACAAGCAGAACAAGGGTCGCGAATGCCAGAAAACGAAACCGAAACGGGGTGAGAAGGAGCAGGTATGTACCCTGAAACTCCGGGTTTTCAATTGACGTTCTTGAATATCATGATCGGACCATGATGTAACAGTTTGATTTTCTTTGAAGCGATGTGTCGGGCCCGTTTGGGCTCAAAGCCCCGGGTTGAGCCTGGCTTTGCGGGGCTTAGGTATGTCAAGATCACAAGGGTTGGGAATAGAGACCCTGCCATTAGGCGCACGTGATGCCATATCAATCATTTTCTTGAGGGACGGGTGCTCGAAGACAGACAATGGCTATCGGAAAGTTAGAATGATCGTAAATGCAACTACGCCATACATTACCTGATCAGTTTCCACAAGCCACCGGATGGCGGCCTCCAAAAACAGTTCATCACTGTACGCAGTGGTTGTTTCTTTGACGGGGTGGTCGTTGAGCCGGCTCTGCTTACTGCCACTCGATTTATTGATACGCTGTTTCGCATCCTTTGGAAGCATAGACGCGAAGCCAATTGCTTCCGCCCATTGCAAATACTTGGTTGGTCTTGTTGATGCCACGACAATTCCATCTCTGGTAGTATTATCACTTCGCTCTTGGAACTGTGAATTATATCCTGGTATGTTGACTCGGATCTGCCTTGGATTTATTCCTTTCTTCAGGGATTTTACATCGTGTTCTAGGTTCGCTACATAGGCGACGCACTCGCCATGTGAGTTCGTTCACAACCTCTTTTTTTTTAGCACCACTCAATGTGACGAGTTTAGCTTGAATATTATTAGTAAGGGATATTTATTTACGATCAACTATACTCGCTGAACTTTCTTATAGCTTTCCTTGGAGGGAAAATCTTCAGTCCAAAAGTCCTCCACTCTTTGACGTCCATTTGAGCCCTCTTTGTTGATGTCATGACAGTAGTATGCTCTCTCTTGCCGGAATACATCAAATAAAGCATCCTTTACAGTTGTAAGTAAGTCTCAACCATTATTTTCCTCCTGTATTCTTCGTTTTTTTCTCTCAAGGCAATATCTACTTCTTTGTCGAGCCGTGGTTCGGTATTTTTGTATTATTCCTGGTCCAACGTGTGTCCGACGACCTTATGTTCTTTCGTCCATCACTAATTCCCTTTCAAGTGACGCTTCAAGCTCGAATATATGCATTGTACGCAAGATCACGGTTCATCCTCTACTTCATGATTTCTGGTTTCCTATGCGAGATTGCGGCGTTGTCGACAATCATGGCTTTCGTTGATGCAGAAGGAGAAAGCACGTCAATCTCCTTTTATCCACTCCCGCGAACTTATGTGCCACCGCTCGGAAATATAGCCACAAATGAGATCTTGAAAGGTTTATACGTCTGTAGCATCACAAAGGGCGCGCAGTTTTATGAACTGTGGATGTTTTGGTTGCCGTTGCTGGTATGGGATAGCATACTGTGTTCTCTGGCGTTATGGCGTGGCATTCGCGACTGTATATCGGGATACCGCACCAAGCAGTGGGATGGCGTGTACATCACAGACGTTCTTATCAAGGGTAATGCGGGTTACTATTTCTGGTATGCACCATCGCCTTCACCTTTTCCTCGACAATGACATCACCATATTTGGTAGCATAATTCTAGCGTGTCTCAATATTTTGGGGTATGTCGTCCGTTCACAGTCCCTACACAGACATTCGACTCATGAAACTTGCGCTAGCATCCTTGGATACAGGTATCTGAAATGTTTCCGGCGCCGATGACGTTGGCAATCGGATGCCGATTAATGCTGAGGCTCCGTTCATCCCTTGCACACGGCCCAGAGAAGGAGTATAATAGCCAAGACGACGCACCCTGGACGGTAGCTTAAGCACTCGACTTCCTTCTAGTCGGTTTATGTAATATGTGTGATGGGCTGGACTCATCTAAATCGGACATTTTAATAGACTCGATGTAGCTGTCATGTATCTGAAACATCGTCCACTGGCACTCTCGCTTACACTACACGGAAGTCGCTTGAGAAGTAGCTTGGTGCGGTCAGGACTTTAAAACAACTATGTGATGTTTCCACAACTTTTGATTGAGGCTGCGGTCTCGAGAACATGTGCAACGGCGTAATAATACAACCCAGAAATCTAAAGTCCATAGACATAACGAAGCGACATGCGAGCGTTCGATATCGATACGTTGTTCAAAGAGCAAACTCGAGTCCGATCTAAATGTCAATGCGATGGGGCTACAGTAACGATGTATCAAGTACCAAGTCCAAGTCTCCGGCACAGCAGCCGGGTTCACTTCCAGGTCGCGTGAGTGATCGAATGCTAGAATCTAGCTCCCGACATCACTGACACTCCCGGTGAAACCTGTAAGAGCCGAGTCCAGATTCACCGTCGTCAGGCTCCGCGTCCTTCGAGGGGATGGCGTAGTAAAATCATCGTCGTCCGAGGAGCTCTCTGATTCCGTCGAAAGATCACCATCTGGAGAACGCCAGAAAACTCGGTAAATGTAGGTGACGACGACGACCAAGTTGCACACGACCATGAATGTTGTCACCTAGGCAGCCTTTGGGTGACCAACGCACAAAAGAAATCAAATATGGGACCATACCTGCAAGTAGGCAAGAATTTCTTGCGTAATTTGGGAAGCAACCAACTGAGCGATGGAATGTGCCAACGAATACACAAATAAGAATCTGCTGGTTGTAAATAGATATAGGATCATCCTGCATTGTCGTCGTGGAAGTTTGACCCGCCAAAGAAGCTTGACTGAAAGCATTAGCGTCACCAGATCCGCAACGACATTGGCTGGCGCAGAAAATGAACTAGTAGATCAGGAATGCATTTGTTAAAATACTTACTCGTCACTTCGAAGATGATGATGAAAGTCGATACCACACAGGTTCGACTAGTTCCTCGAGAAGATGGTTTTGTGTCGCACGTACGCCACCATGACTGTAGGCAGCATGTTGCCACCCAAAAGAGGATGAAGCAAGCCGACGCTGCGAGTGTAATGCGGTGCAGAAGAGTCGAGGGGGTAATCCTGATAATGGAGAAAATGAGACTCATGCGAACAGACCTGTGGTGAAAATGAGTGGGTTATCGAAGCATTCGAAGTACAAAGTGCACCTACCATATGATACTCGTGAACGCGTATTCATTAATCCTGCTAGCAATAGCGATTGACTCATGATGGTCTGTGAGCGGTTAGTCAGTACTTTGTGTCATCCCAGGCTCGCCTTTATGGGTCTCGAAACACTTGCCACTGTTGGAGACAATAAGCACGGATGTGATAAAGACCACTGTGCAAAGTGATGCGACTGCGGCCCACATGTCTTCCCACCAGAATCGTTGTATCTTCAATCGAAAGCCCAACCGAAAGAGTGTGAGGATGACTGCGAGACTGTCGACCACGCTGAATGCAACTGAGGAAACGGTTCCATCAAATTCGAGCAAGCTCATAACATGGATGATGATACTCACTTGAAAGGGCTGCATAGTTGATTGCCATGACTGATACCTGAAGGACTTCCTACTTGCACGGAGTCCCACCTTTACCAGTTGCCATATGAAATGGGGGCGCAGGGTAATCCTTTCTAGGTGGATGTCCGATAAATGGCCAAGGTGCCAGTTATTTGGGGACAGGGTCATTAGTTAAATTCCTCAGCAATCCTCTGATGCTAACAGCGGCATCGCCTCAACGGAGTGTTTCAGGGTTACCGCGTAGAATGTTGGAGGCTACGTGGCGAAAGGAGCTAAGTACTAGGAGCACCGGCGGGTCTTGCGTCGTTAATTTATTCCTATTGGAAAGTATCCCTAATGGAAAGGAAAAAGAAAACCTCCGAACCCATTGCATGGTCCAGTGGAGAGGTTAATGTCGAGCTATCATATTTTCTCACGACCGACTCATTGAAACACGGTGCTCAGTGGCCGTGTGAGAAACCACGTTTCCGGTACGTGTCAATGTCTTGCTTTCATTCTGTAGTCCGAGAGGTCCTGACAGTGGCTACGTTACAGTACGCCATTAGTTGGCCCGTGGTCATGTACGAGTTGTTGTATGGCATGGCATTTGTAAACGGATATTTGGATACTGCCGCGTTTAGACGGAAAGATGCATGTCTTGCAGATCGGTGGGCCTTGAAGTAACGCTTTTCTTGTGTGCTGACACAGCTTCGACAGGGACAGGAGTCTTTAAATTGCAAACATCGTCAGCGTTGTCATCGCACACCGCACAATGTGCACCTAATGAATCCGCGGGGTGTTCGACGAACGAATCCAAGGTTGTCCGAGGGTTACCCAGCGCGATGGAAGCGGGAATTAGTAGATGAGTCGACTGATTCCCAACTTCTAGAGCATCGCTTGAGTGTGGATTACACGCTGTCACCGTCCCCCCTTTGAGTACGTTATTGAGCCGTAATGACTAGTGCCACGTCCACATCCTCAACTTGAAGCTTGGTGCAAGATTTGGATACCAATCTAGCACTAGTGCTGGCGCCCGCGCAGACGTATGCTCGGAGCGAAATCGTTGACGGTCTCGTCAAGAGCATCCTTGGCGAACCGGACGCGATCGCGCTTCTAACATTACCCCTTTCCTGGCACCTGTGACGAACTTGATCGAGCGGACATTGCTCTTTGTTGAAGCGTGGCACAAGAGTGTGTACGAGGGAAATACCCTACTCGCGCCCTTCCCCCCATTTCGGCCCTCCGCAGGGATCTACATCGCCTCGGGTCTGTCTCCCAGATCCCTCGAGATCCTTAGGGCTGCTCTAATTCAATAAACAGCGGTGTCAAGTCACCGGCTCGAGTGACAGAGATCAACAATGAAGGAAACATCTGGTCTTGTGTTGGTGCTGCCTCGGACCTTCTGATAGAGGCAATAAAACAGCTTGACACTGTCATAAATTTCCGGAATGGTGGTTCGGGTGTCGTACATGGATTGTGGCCGGTTCCCCAGCTTGCAAAGCTCGCACTCCGAGTACAACCTGCTCATTGCATTCTGTAATATTGGCAGGTCCTTAGTATTGTGATCAATGGTGCAAAGATTCACAGAGTTCATTGTGATACTGTTACAAGCTCATAGCAATTATCAGAGGGTACTGTCAAAACACTCCGTCCAGTGCTCCCCATGCACAAAATGACTGACATCAAATTGTATCCTTTGAACACCAATAATGATGGTTGTCAGAGGTAAACAGAGAGCAGATCTTGGGTAGTAGTGTGGTATCTAAAGCATAGGGGCACCAGATGTACTTTGCAGCCAGCCATCATTGTGGAGGCTCCATGTACTTGGACTGCAGTAAGCATGTTGAATATTGAAGATGTGTGGTGAGGACAGATATGGAGCACAATGGACCAATTGGGCAGGGACAACAAACCCTGGTTCAGTCATCCCAAATCTGTACTGTATTGTTAGCAGCTCTCACCAGATACTGGCTACTTCTTGCAAAATATCCAATAGTTACTGTACCTGTATTTTGCATGAAACATGCTTGTCACCATAGAGCCTTCTGGCGCTGCAGCTACCACTCCTCCCCTCACCAGATCTTGCAAGATGCATGCTCAAGACATGCCAGTACTGTTCCCACCACCACATTTTGCAAGATACAAACCATTCCTGCTCTTACCACATTTTGCAAGACCTGTCAGTCACTGTACCATCCTTGTCACCACATTTTGCAAGACGCATAGACAGTAATGATGTACCCAACATGACCATGTTTTGTGACAAGACACTAGCATGCCAGTACTGTCTTTACCTTTTGCAAGACACACAACAGAACTTTTCATCTCAGGCTGGGCCCACCTCACCACCACATAAGTATTGCAAGATGTATCATTGATTGTAAGACTGTGATATTGCAATTGCAATCAATGATATGTGACATATGTCTTGCAATACTTTCCATATGCTCACTCTACTGCTAGCATATCCATTTTGCAAGATGCACCACCAGATTCAAGTTTTGCAAGACATGCTGCAAGGGGATGTTTCTGGTGACCTCACTGCATTTTACAAGACATGCAACAACCATCCCCACTGGGCCCACCATCATATTTTGCAAGACACACAAGAGCTGTTCCTGATGAGTAACCACCTTTTGTAAGACATGCAAAAACCATCTCCACCATCATATTTTGCAAGATGCACAAGTGCTATTCCTGATGAAGAATGACTGTTCCCAACCTTACTAGTAGTATGTACTAGGAATACTGTTATGATTCACCTTTTCCTTGCTTTTTGCATTAGCATTCGTCTTACACTTCTTGCTAATGCCTTTCTTTCTCACGACGACCACCGCTTTCTTCCACTCTTCTCACGATGGTCATCTTGATTATGAACTCGTATCTTTGTTCTGCTTCCTTCCAATGGACAGCTGCATTTCCTTTGCTCCGATAACTTCCGTTATCTTTCTCACACCACTTACCTTATCGGGCTTCCTCTGACCTTCCGCTGCTACATAGCTTGGTCCGTGCACAGTTCCCCTTAGGTATATAAAGCTTGCCGTCGTTACCTTGTATTCTCTAAGCTAGACCTACCTGGAATAGCATCTTTGTTCCCTTCACTCGTCCATTGCTCTCTAAGTCACCCGTCCTACTTTTGAGTGGACGCTTGTCGTTCTACCTTCATCTCCGGTCACTCTTCTTTGTGACTCGTCCCTGCCGTCTCTTCTTTGCAGTTGTTCCGTCGACAAGGGCACCCCTTGATCGACTATCCCTCGTCCACCTCAGGAAGCCCCTGTGGAAGTCTCCAGTCATTAACCACACGACTCGTCCTTGTCTCCGGTCGCCACCCTTGCGACTCGTCCCGTTGATAAGCAAGCCTCTTAGTCGACATCCCTCGTCTCCCAGGTCTATGTTCGTTCCCACCCGGACCGACCGTAACAAAAGGTCTAGCTTCTCATCAAAGAGGCTATCACCGTCATAGTCCTCCACCATTTTGCAACCACCGTGCTCTGATCCTCGTTGGTTGGCTCCCCGATCAAAACCACTCGACGATTCTTCCTCTTCCGAGCAACCCGACTCTGAAGAAGAAGACTACCTTGACCCTGACACCTTCGTACCCTCCGTTGCTCAACAAAGCGAATCCCTTGACCTCTCGCAACAGTTCTCTGCCAGTCTAATGATCCCTCGTCAACCTACCCCACCATCTTCTACTCCCATTGCTACCACCCCCGTATTCCCTGCCATGTCTTCCGCTAAGCTCACCGAACTTCGTGTCTGCGCCCCTGAAGCCTTCAACGGTTCATACAAAACCGCTGTCCAATGACTTAACACTGTCCAATTTTATCTCCATATCAATGACAAAGTCTACGACACCGACGCAAAGCAAGTTATCTTTGCCCTCTCTTACATGACCAAAGGCCCTGCCCTCACTTGGGCAAACACTTTCCGGCAAAATGCCATTTCCGGAACCACCATCACCCTCGGCACCTTCGACGATTTCATTGAAGAATTCAAGAAAACCTTTGAACACCACAACACCGTCAACAATGCCGTCGCCTGGCTCGCCACGAAACGAATGGCTCTTAACGCTAAGACCAAGCGTCATGAACCATCCCTCGACTCCTACATTTCCTCGTTCCAAAACTGCGTTGCCCTCGCAGGTATCACCAATGAAAATGTCCTTATCAACTACTTCTCCGCCGGAATCCCCTCATGCGCCGCATCCTCTCCATGGACACTCCCCCAACCAAGATTGCAGCTTGGTACAAGAAGGCAACCCACTTCCAGACACAGTGGGACCATGCCGACGAAATTGCTCGAAGAAGCAAGACGCCCTCTTCTCACTTCCACTCTTTCTCCACTCCCACCCGCACCCCTGCCAAAGACCCTGATGCCATGGATGTAGACGTAGTCCACATCGCCAAACTCACCCCTGACGAACACAAATGCTGTATCGAAAAGGGACTTTGTTTCTGCTGCTGCCGTGCCAGCCATAATAGCACCTCCTGTCCTTCTTTTCCCTCCACGCCTAACCGCCGCACGGAGAAGAAGATCCATTGGGTCGAAGAAGAATCCGACCTCCCCACCTTACGAGAAATTGACGACGAAGATGAAGTTGCCGTCAGGAAGGTTTCCTTCCAAATGGATTTTTAGAAAGGGGATCTCAGTCGACGCGAGTCTCCCCTCCCTCCTTCTTGTGTGCCCCTGTATTTGTATCAGCTACTACTAAAGCTATGCAAATCCCAATTCAGTTAGTTGTCCCCTCGCACACCCAGAAAGCCGTCTCCCCACCGAAAAACTCGCCTCCCCCATCCGCGCCTGCAACGCCGATCACTCGTATAACAAGAATGGGAACATCACCCATACTTGCACCTTATATTCCAACATCAAAGGAATCTTCCAGAAGGTCACTTTCTATGTCATGGCCTGCGGAAGAACCACCGTCATCCTCAGACTTCCCTGGTTAAGAACCACCAACCCTACGATCAATTGGAAAAGTCGAACCCTTTCCATCCCTGAATCCCTTGACGAATCCAATGACTTCTACGCCTCCTGTGTGAAGGACTGTGACCGCCACAATTCCCATTTCCCCACACCTCGACACGTCCACATATCCTCCATTCACGACTACCACCTTTACGGCTTCCTTCAACAAGAAAACGAAGAACAGTTCCTCTCCCGTGCTCTTGACAATCGCTCCCTTTTCCAAACTATCCGCGGAGAGTCCCGCTCTATCCCCAAGGGATCGCCTATCATTGCCAAACTCACTACCACCACCAAACTTGCCATGGAAGCCGAAAAGAACAAGCCAAAGACCACCCTTCCCCCCGAATTTGCTCAATTCGCCCCTGTCTTCACCAAGGAAACCGCGAACCACATTCCCCCCTCTCACCCCTATGATCACGAGATCAACGTCAAAGAATCCTTCATCCCTAAAGTCGGAAAGATATACCCCTTATCTCCCGACGAACACAAAGCCACCGAGGACTTCTTAGAAGAGAACCTCAAAGCCGGAAAGATCCATCCCTCAAACTCCCCCCAAGCCACACCCTTCTTCTTCATCAAAAAGAAGGATGGTGGACTCCGCCCCTGCCAAGACTACCGCTATCTCAACGAACATACGGTTCGCGACGCCTATCCCCTTCCCCTCATCTCCGACCTCATCGATAAACTCTGAGATGCCAAGGTCTTCACCAAGTTCGACGTACGATGGAGATACAATAATGTCCGCATCAAGGATGGACACCAGTGGAAAGCCGCCTTTATCACCCATAAGGGGCTCTTTGAACCCACCGTCATGTTCTTCGGCCTTACCAACTCCCCCACCACATTCCAACGATTCATGAATGACTCCTTCCATGATATGATCGCTGAAGGATGGCTCATTATCTACATGGATGATCTCCTCATCTTCTCCCCCGACCCCGCCACGCATGAGAAACATACTAAATGTGTCCTGCAACGAATGATGGAACTCGACCTCCATCTTAAACTCGAGAAATGCAAGTTCGCCACTACCAAGGTTGAATACCTTGGAATGATCGTCAAACCCGGTCAACTCGCCATGGACCCTGTCAAGCTTGACGGCATTGCCAAATGGCCCACCCCTCAGAAAGTCAAGGATGTTCGCTCCTTCCTTGGCTTTGCCAACTTCTACCGTTGCTTCATCCCTGATTACTCCAACATCACCCGCCCCCTCATCGACCTCACTAAGAAAAACTGCGCTTGGTCCTGGACCCCTGCCTGTCAACAAGCCATGAACACCCTCCGCTCCCGATTCCTCTCCAAACCCGTTCTCCACCTCCCCAACCTCTCCGCACCTTTCGCCATTGCCACTGACGCCTCCAAGTTCGCTTCTGGAGGAATCCTCCTCCAAACCGACTCAAATGGCGATTGGCACCCTTGCTCCTACCTCTCTCAATCATTCTCCCCTGCGGAAAGGAATTACGACATCTATGACCGTGAACTCCTTGCTGTCATTCGCGCCTTGAAGACTTGGCGCCACTACCTCCATGGCTCCCCCTTCCCTGTCCAGGTCTTCACCGACCACAAAAACCTTACATACTTCCGACAACCCCAGGTGTTGAATCGCCGACAAGCTCGCTGGCTTCTCAACCTTGCCGATTTCGATCTCAATATGCGGCATGTTCCTGGTTCCCAGCTTGCTAGTCCTGACGCCCTCTCCCGCCGCCCCAATCTACTCCCCGCTATCGACTCCCCTGATAACGACAATGTCACCCTTCTCCCCCCGTCCTTGTTCATCAATGCTATTGACACCGCTCTGGCCGACAAAGTTCAGTCAGCTTCCACCTCCGATCCCCTTGTTTTACAGAGTCTCCAGTCTATGGACGGTTCTATTCCCCCAGCCTTCCATTCCCGTCTCTCCGACTGGAAACACATCAATGGCCTCTTGACCTACAAGGACCGTATCTATATCCCCAATGACCCCTCCCTCCGCCGTACTGTTGTCCAATGTTGCCACGATCATGAAACCGCCGGACACCCTGGCTTCCTTAAGACTTGCCAACTTGTTGCTGCTGAATTCTGGTGGCCCGGCCTCGCTTCCTTCGTACGTAAATATGTGGAAGGTTGTGCCACTTGTCAACAAAACAAAACCAACACACATCCCACTGTTCCCCCGCTTTCCCCCATCCGTTCCTTCGCTTCCCGCCCCTTCCAGCAGATCTCCTGCGACCTCATCACCGATCTTCCCCTCTCCGCCAGCTTTGATTCCTTGTTGGTCGTGGTCAACCACGGGCTTACTAAGGGGGTAATTCTATGCCCTACCAAGAAGTCCATCACCGCCGAAGGAGTTGCCGACCTCTTCTTCCACAAAGTCTTCCTCCCTTCGGCCTCTACGACAAAATCATCTCCGATCGTGGTCCCCAATTCACCTCTGCCTTCGCCAAAGCCCTCGGAAAAATCCTGAACTATGACCTCTCCCTCTCTACTGCCTACCACCCCCAATCTGATGGGGAAACTGAACGTGTGAACCAGGAAGTTGAAACCTATCTCCGAATCTTCTGCGGAGATAACCCTGCCTCGTGGTCTGAAAAGATCTCCCATGCCGAATTCACCCACAATCACCGCCCTCACTCCATCACTGGCAAATCCCTGTTCTTCCTCATGATGGGCTTCGAACCCCATGCCCTACCTTCCCTCCTTCCCGAATCCCCTTTCCCTGCCATTGAAACCAGACTCAAAGCCCTTTCTGCTGCTCACGATGAAGCATTGGCAGCTCACGAACTCGCCCACCAAGTCGTAGCCTCCCATACCCGTAAGAACTTCACCCCTTTCGCACTAGGAGATAAGGTGTGGCTAGAAGCCTGCAATCTCAAGCGATCTGTCGCCAACCCGAAGTTCGCCGCTAAACGAGAAGGACCCTTTACCATAACCAAGGTCCTATCTCCAATCGTTTATCAACTCCGCCTCCCCAAAACGTGGAAAATCCACAACACGTTCCACACTTCTCTCTTATCGCCTTATCATGAAAATGATATCCATGGGCCCAACTTCCCTGCTCCACCACCGGACCTTATCCAGGGTGAAGAAGAATATGAAATTGAAAAGATCCTACGTCACTGCGGAACTCCGTCTCACCGCTTCTTCTTGATCCGATGGAAAGGATACTCTGCCGAAGAAGATTCCTGGGTCCCTGAATGGGACTTAAAACATGCAAAGTCCGCCCTCGCAAATTATAAAAAGCTCCACCCCTCCGTCTTCCCTCGCAAACCAACCTGAACTCCTACCACCATGTCCACCCAACAAACCATCTCTGATTCTGTTTCATCTCCTTCTTCTTTGTCTCCTTCTACCTTAGACTCTTCCCCTTCTTTGGCCGAAAGGCTTTCTTCCCCGCCTCTGCGTAACTCCTCCCCCAAACCTTCCTCTACTCGCCCATCTCCCGGATGGAACCACACCCCCTTACCCACCTCGCCAGTCTCCCCTCCCGCCATCATCTCCGTCGACATTCCCCTCTATGCCCACCACCTCCGCGAAGAACTCGCCGACGGCTGCACCCTAGAACGTCAAGCATCCCTCCTCCAAAACCCTCGCATCGCTGTCCCCCTCGGTTGCTACCTTGACGTCAGTTCCCCGCTGTGGAACCTTTACCATGCCTACCTCCAAGTCCAACGTCTCAGCAACCTCCTGACCCTCTCCGGAGGAACCTTCGGCCGTAGGGCCAACTTCGTTTGCAACGTCCAGCAGAACCTCGAGGGAAACCTCACTGCTACCCTCTTCCAACTCGGTATGCCCGAGTTTCTTGACGACGTCGACCGTTACCTCTTCGAGCTAAACCAATACCACGCCCATCCCAACCGCACTCATCCTGCCTACATCGCTCCCTCCGTCGTCACTTCTGACGAATACCAAACCCCTTCCGTGTCCTCTTCCCCACTCCTACCCGACAAGCTCATGGTTGTCCAACATGCCGAACTCGCGCACGAAATACAAACTAGAGGCACCATCTACGGAGAACTCACTGACACCCCCCTCTCTCGCTCTCATCCCCGCTACAATGAGACCTGTTTCGAGTGCCACTGTCTGGGACATTGACGTATCGATTGTCCTTGGTACCAATGCCCATCCTGCCTTGTAACCACCCCGCATCACACTCAACAACATTGCCCCCTCTGTTGCTGCACTCCCCCTCCTCCGTTCGCCTCGCCGTCTAGTTCCTCCCGTTCCTCCATGTCCTCCGCTCGCCCTGTCCCCCCTCCTCATTCTCGAGTCACATCATCCTATCCCCGCCGTCATAACCGACGATCTTGCTCTCCCGTTCCTCGCTCTCCCTCTCCATATGACTATGATGATCCCTATGACGATGCCGCCTATGCCAACATGACTGGCTCCCCCGGCACCTCTTAGTGTGACTTTTGACTCGCACCATTCACATATTATCCTTCTCCGGAGTTTCGGATCTAGTAGGGGGGTAATGTTATGATTCACCTTTTCCTTGCTTTTCGCATTAGCATTCGTCTTACACTTCTTGCTAATGCCTTTCTTTCTCATGACGACCACCGCTTTCTTCCACTCTTCTCACGATGGTCATCTTGATTATGAACTCGTATCTTTGTTCCACTTCCTTCCAACGGACAACCGCATTTCCTTTGCTCCGATAACTTCCGTTATCTTCCTCACACCACTTACCTTATCGGGCTTCCTCTGACCTCCCGCTGCTACATAGCTTGGTCTGTGCACAGTTCCCCTTAGGTATATAAAGCTTGCCGTCGTTACCTTGTATTCTCTAAGCTAGACCTACCTGGAATAGCATCTTTGTTCCCTTCACTCATCCATTGCTCTCTAAGTCACCCGTCCTACTTTTGAGTGGACGCTTGTCGTTCTACCTTCATCTCCGGTCGCCCTTCTTTGTGACTCATCCCCACCGCCTCTTCTTTGCGGTTGTTCCGTCGACAAGGGCACCCCTTGATCGACTATCCCTTGTCCACCTCAGGAAGCCCCTGTGGAAGTCTCCGGTTGTTAACCACACGACTTGTCCTTGTCTCTGGTCACCACCCTCACGACTCGTCCCGTTGATAAGCAAGCCTCTTAGTCAACATCCCTCATCTCCCAGGTCTATGTTCGTTCCCACCTGGACCGACCGTAACAAATACTATTTGACCTCAATAAGAGCACTATTTCATGTCTATACAACCTCAGTCTTGACTCATTTGGATACACAATGACTCTGGTGAGTTGGAAAAGTTGGTGTACTACCTGATCTGGGCCCAACATTACTTTGCCCTACTGTCACAAGTGGCACACTAGCAATGCTCAACTGTTTTTTCTTTGGCCCAACATTCTAGATTAGTGTTAGAGAGCCTGAGCATATACAGGGACTTCGAAAAAACATACTGGACCAGGAGATAAGTCCATTTTCTCATTCTTGATGGCTTGCAGCTCATTGCTCAGGGGTGAGGGTGCAGCTGAAGAACACCCCAATGGACAAGGTTGGGGTTGTATATGCACTTCGAACATCTGGCTTGAATTGTTAGTACTGTGATGTCACACAAGTCTGAGAGAAACCACCTACCACAGGTCCATTGACATCACTGTCATACTGGTATGTCACTGCAATGGACTGAACACAGATGCCATAGGGCACAAACACCCTGACTATGGGATTATGATGTGAAATTGACATGGAGGGAGATAATCATCTGAACATCTGCACCATTCTACTAATATATGAGGGTTTGACTCAGTGTGCCTCAGATTTAGTACAGATCGTTATTTCCGAAGCCCCGAAGCCCCATCATAGTTACCAGTAACTTCTATTAAGAAGTTAAGCTAAATGTATACTAGTACTTGAAACAGGTAAATGAGGAAAACAACTAAAGTTGGACAACACCTAATCTAGGTGTTGGGCAACCTCTGCAATGGTATGAACAGTGTGAGTGCGAGTATCTAGCCACACGTGGACTAGAATGTGGTATTCTGTGACGAGGAAGTTGACTGTGCCCAAATAGAGCATAGAATGTTTATCAATGACGAGTGTGCAGTAATGGGCACAAAGATGGCAAGTGCAGAGTAGGATTGGGAACTAAGAGTGGTAGACAAATGACCAGGCCCCTAAGGTAGGAGAGTAATCAAGTGAATAGGACTAAGGAGAAGTAGACAACAGAGAGGGGTGGGTTTATATAGTGAATAGCGGTGAGTTTAGGGTAGGTCATCAGAGTCCTAAATGTTTAAGGGCTGGTGTGAGAAAGGGGACATGAGGCATGATGTCATAATGACATCATGGGACTAGGCCTCAGGTCACATGAGAGGTCTCACGGTCATGTGCACTGGTCACATGACTTTCGAAAGTAAAGAGAAAATGTTAAGTCCAAAAATGAAGAAAAGTTGAAAATGTAGCATATAGGTCCTGAACTATAACAGTACTAATGCCACACAAAACAGATGCATCGCCTTTATCACCACCAATGTATCTCTCCATGTTTCGCCAAATGTGGGTAAATTTGTTCTTCATGTCAGTTCATAGTGCTGCCTGTCATTGAGCATATGCTTCCAGCCCCTCCTTGAAGGTAAGGTCATTGGTTACAATGAGATTTTGCCTGTCCAGCCACCACTTTGACTACCAGTGGAGAAACTCCAGGACTTGCCGTTGTTCCTCCAGCAATAGCTCAACTTCTTCAGCCCATCAATTTACTCTCGCACAAGCCTTGCACCACTCAATATGTATGGCTAAGAGAAATGTAATAGTCAGACACTTGACTGAATACTGAGTGTAGTAACTTGCTGTCCTGGAGTTGTTCATCTGTATCACCAGCACTAAAATCACAGACCAACCAGATCCAGGAAAGTTGCCTCTGACCCTCACTATGACCATCAGCATCTGTCATGGAGTAGATATCCTTATCTTCAAGAGGCCATAATGAATTTTTCCAACCCACTTTCTCAAGTAAGGTGGATAATGCTACCAGTGCATGATGTGCTGTGTGGTACCTCTCAGCACTGGCCTCGACCTTTGCATCAACAGCCTTGAGGAAATTGCAGGCATGAGTATTTGCATCTTGACCCTATAAGAACCAATCCTTGAAATGTAGCATATGTGAATGTGATTGTAACACCTGTTGCAAATCAGTGAGCATGTCATGAGCTTGGCCAATATGTAGCTCCCACTCCATTTCTTCAAGCTTCACATCACATGGAACCTTGTGAGACAGAGTAGAAGGCATCCAAAGACACACATCTTCAGGTTTGAGTACCTGAGCACCATCTTTGAGGGCTGCTTGTGCACAAAAGAAGGCAACCTCAGGCATGTACAGTGTCTGAACTGTAGTTCAAGCCTCAATGCATCTCATGAGTGCATTTGCATGTAGTTGAAGTGTCACCTTCTGTTGGTCTGTTGGATGCAAACCAAGATGTTGTGTCTCAATGTGAAGATGCCACCTTCATTAGATCAGCACAAGAACTGCACAAAAGAAAATTACTCACTGTTGTTTCTCTAGATCAATACCTGTGCCAATAAGCACACTTGGGAAGATATTGGTATGAACAAGTGGTACAGGCATCTTGTTAGCCTCCTTGGCCTTGTCATTGGCAAGTTGGAGATGAATACTCACTTGTGTGTTTGCTGAGAATAAGGAATTAAATCAACGATGTTGAAGTAAGAGAAATGAAGACTCCAAGTCAAACCTTCAGATTTAATTTCAAATGGGTTTGGTTTCTACATGTCATTCTCCCATTCTTCTACATTCTTTTTCTATTCAGCAAGCTGGGTGGCATAATTGGTAGACAAAGAGCATTCAAATTCTTGGAGGTCATCTTGGTGTTCATTTCTTTCGGAGATGGCTTTGATTAATTTACGATGAAGAGAATCACCTGAGGTACTCGTTCAGTGTTCACAAAAGCATAACAAGGGATATACTCACCAAATCCCATGATTTTCTTCTAATTACTGTCACTGATAATATCATCCAATGTATCCCACCAATGACCAGGCCCCATCTCCTTTGTACTTGATGCAACTGTGTTGAGGTTTGCCCAACCACGCTCTGGTGCCTCACCATCCATCCAACCAACACCTTTAATGAAGTTAAATGAAAATTTCCATTGACACTTGGCAATATAGGCTGGGAGGTGAAATTTTGGCACAAAGAATGTCACCTTTTTTACTGTGTGGAGGAGGCACATGATGAGGGGTAAAGTGTCCATCCTGTGCCAGAGGTTGTGATGCCATTGGCACGCAATGTCATATGATATGTTGATGACATTGAGAGGTGTGTTGTTCACTGCAGAGAAAAACAGGTAATCCATATTGGCATATCTAATGTTTCAACATAAGCAAGGATTGTGTGAATTAATAATGCAAACAAACCTTTCACCCTTTTGGAGATCTCTGACACCCCTTGGAAGCTTCATACCATGGTGTGCACAATCAATGGTGCCACTCCCAGTTGTAGCAAGACCTTCTGAGGATTTTGTATCTGCTGCATTCATGGCATCATGGCTAACACATGTACTTCTCTATTGATACAATGTTTTAGAGACATATTGAGACATGATAATGTTCACCACTTACCTCTTGACGGGTTTGGGATTGACTGCCAAGATAGTTCTTGTATGCCCATTCATCGACAAAATATGACCAGCCTTAACTAAGGCTAGGATCCATATCCTCACCCAACATAGCCTTTTGCTTCAGACAAAAATTAGCATTGATGGCGACAAAGAGACCATATAACCACCTGTGGACTATAGGTGAGACAATGGGATAGTAGAAGCTGAATGGGGCTTACGCTTTATCATTTGGTGTCTTGTCCCAATTGGCAGGCAAATTAATCTGCGGTTGTGGACATGCAGGACATAAAACAGTACATTTGCCTGGTTTGGTCTTATCCACACCAGTGGGATCATGCCCTCATCCTGATCTCTTGAGCATTTTCAAGTGCTGCCACTCACGGACCATGCGCATAAACTGTCCATAGCAGTCCTAAAAAGAGGAAATTCTAGTTTATTTTCAATGATTATGAGGGGAACATACCTTTGAAGATAAGAGTCTAGCATTGTTGTTGCAATGAGCAAGAGCATTGTAGTAATGATACATGGATACCTTTGATTCAACAGACAATAGATGAAACTCTTCAAGAATGCTGAATATGGCTGCTGTTTTTGGTTTATCTGTAGTGGTAGGAAACAAGCGATACCAGAGTAGCTGCTGGAGATGAGAATCTGCACTTTCACAGCAGCAGAACTGTAGCGCCATGGAGTGGATACCATTACTGTCAATGATCACAAAGTCATCTGCATAGGGAGCTTTTGGCAAGTAACATTGTTTGCCAGGGCAGTGTCCCAGCTGGATTATTAGTCTGAGCTCCTTTAGTATTTGTCGAACCCAATACAAGCCTATCCATTCCTAGTCTAAAATGTTACAATATTCCAAATACATCAGAATTTAAACTCACTCTGAGCATGTGAAGTGGAAGGGCTCCATGACATGACACGATGCATTGCTGACAGTATATTACCATTCCTAAGCAATCATGACATCAGTAGTTTGCAGGCACAGTCTTGCAGCCAGAACATGTCACCATTCCACATCAGCCTTCTAAGCAGATGAGTTCATGAAGGAACTCCTTGTGACCATCCTCTAGCCATACAAGAAGGGGAAAATCCTACCAATAAAATGTTAGTCTGCAAAGCAAGGAGTATAAGAATTTGAAGCATACTAACAGATGCTGTGTGCTGTCTGACAGTGGGAACATCACCAAGGATGGATAGGTTGACCTCATCTGGAAAACCATTTGCAGGTTCAGGGATATTGACCTCGTCAAAATGAGGAGGGACCAGGTCACAAATGGTGGACTGGGCAGTGACTTTACAACATTTAGAAACGGAATAGGATTTCTTGGCTACACTCAAGCAGCCAGAAGAATCTGAACATATTTTCAGATGACTGCCAGTTGCAGCCTCTGTATTGTGCATTAACACTTTATTTTGGTGGACTTTGAACCCCTTCATATGTTTGAACCATAGCTGATCACTTTTTTCGACCATGGCTGGAATAGAAAGCACAACTAACAAGTTGACAGAGTACAGACCTGATTGGGCCACACTGATTCCTCAGTGAGGACTGCACATGATGGGCCTGTTGGGCCTCCTTGCTGCCCTCATTGCCACTATGGTTACCTCCATTGCTTGTAACACTCTCTTCTGCCAATGCCACACACTTCTTCACCACCCAAAACTTGCAGCTCACTTCAAGATCTTTGCACTTCTTCCAGCCACCCTAAGGTCCTCATGGACGGCGACCTTGCTGTCACTTCCTTCTGAGAGGGATATATATTCTCTTCAAGTCCAAGCCCTCCTAAGCTCCTTCCCCATCACTATGTTATAGTTCAGGACCTATACACTACGTTTCTCATTTTCCTTCACTTTCGGACTTAATGCTTTCTTTTCATTTTCGAAGTCATGTGATCAACGCACATGACCGTGGGACTCCTCATGTGACCTGAGGCCTAGCCCATGATGTCATCATGACATCATGCCTCATGTCTTTCATCTCCATCTCCTTTCCCATGAGGACACTTCTTTTTTCCCACATGGACTTCTCGCCATCCTTATGATTACCTTATGTTTTCCTCATGTTTCCCTTCTCACACCAGCCCTTAATCATTTAGGACTCAGACAACCTACCCTAAACTCCTCGTACTTACATATATAAACCCTCTCCCTTCGTTGTCTACTCCTCACTCCTATTCATTTGATTACTCTCCTACTTAGGGGTCTGGTCATCTGTTTACCACTCTTCTTTATTCTTCGAATCCTACTCTGCTCTTGCCAGCTTCGTGCACGTTATCGCACGCTTATCATTGTTTCACATTTATGCTCTATCTTGGTACCGTCAACTTCCTCGTTGCTGATTACCACATCCTCGTCCACATCTGGTTGGACACTCATAACCGTACCGTTCACACTGTTGCAGAAGTCGCCCAACGCCTAGATTAGGTGTTGGCCTCCTGTAGTTGTTTTCTCGCTCAACTCCATTTCACTTGAATAGGACTGCTGCAAGGCCGAACCTGTTCATTCCCCCTCGCCTTCGTTGTTACATGCGCTCTCGTGCTCACACTGACCACCTCGCCTTTCAACAACAACAAGCAGCCCTGAACTTCTACACCGCCACCCGCATTATTTGCCTCTCATCTGCACCAGAGCCACCCCACCTCCTTGCCCCCAACTTCGCCCACTACTTGGGTGAACTTCCACCTACCTACGACGAGATCGACCCTAACGACCACCCAATTGAACAACCCAGAGAATACTTCCCTGCTCCTATCCCCTCTTGCGAACCAACTCCTGCACCTTGTTCGCCCTCCCCTTCCTTCTCGTCTCACACTGTCTCTCCCACTCCTGCACCACCAGCTCTACCTCACGCACGTCATCAGCGCAAAATCCGCCGCAAAGAACTAAAAAACATCTGCCCCGAAACAAACCATTTTGCCACGTTTTACCGTCTCCACCCCAAATCAGTTCTTCACTGCCCATCCAAGTTCTTCTAAACAATGTCTGAACAAGCCGCCGCTCCACCTGTTGACCCTAACATTACATGGGCCAACATACACAACACAATGGCCAACATGGCCACTCTCCTCCAAGTGTCACTACTCTCCCAACAACAAATGACGCAGCAACTCACTGAAGCCGTGACGACACATCCCTCGTCGCATCGCTGATCCCGGCACATGGGACGGCAACCGGGTTACGTTCCGCCCCTGGTGGGTCAAGATTGCAACTTGGGTCCAATGTCAAGGTGGTCTCGACAATCATCAGCAAACTGCCGCTGTTCTCCTTCAAATGGTAGGCAAGGCTGAGTCCTTTGTGAGGATTACCCTCGAGAAGTACCAAAAGAAAAACTCCGCCCTTGAATGGCTGATGTGGGAGGAGTTGAAAAAGGAGGTCAAAGACCACTTCAGGATCGACATCTTGAAGGAAGAATCATACATCTGGCTTACCAACCTTCGGCAAAGCTCGACGCCGATCGAAGTATTCACTCAACAGTTCAAGCTTCTACAACAGGATGTGGACCTGTCCAGACATGACAACAACGTCTTATGTTTATATAAGGAACGTATTGACTATAATATATATTTTCAGTTGTCAACAAGAAGTCCTGCTCTCACTGACTCACTCGCCACCTGGCAAGAAAAGGCTGTTGAGATGGGCAAGATGTTTGAGAAAATGCGGTTGGAGAGGAGCAAACAGCCGCAACAGCAACAATTCAAGCCCCGCTTCACAAAAGTGGGTACACAACTGGGCTGAGGCGCCCCAATGGACACTCGTGCGGTTCAACCGACACAGCAGGAAACAAGGACCTGCTACAATTGTAACAAGGTCGGTCACCTGTCCTGTGCATGTAAAGAACCTCGCAAACCATGCGGTCGCCCCATCTTTGATCTGGTTACTGGCCGCACTCGGTACGCCCTACCATGCCCTGCTCCCCTCCGTGAAATACTGCTCGTACCCACCATCGCCATCGCCACTGTCCCTGAAACAGCACAAGGTTCCAGAAATCCCTTGTGGATGACCGAAGAGGCCCAGGCCTACTACCTGGATATGTTCGAGTCCCAGGCCCGCCAGCTTGTCGCCGAAGGACTAAAGGGAAAAGGCAAGGCCAAGTAGAGAGAGGTACCTACTCGGCAATGGACTGTAAAACTTCTTCTTCTTCTTTTAATTGTTTCACTGTACTTGGGGAGATGGACAGTCCATTGGGCGATGTTGACTTACCGAACAATTCTTTTTGTAATAGTTACGATACTAACTCTGAAGGAGCGTCTCTTTGGAGCGCGGCACTGGAGGATAAAAATAGTGTGCTTAATTCTCCAGTTATGGACAACTTTTCTTTTTAACCTAATCCTCTGGCTAACCCTAACCTTACCCTCAGAAATACCTCTCCTGCTGGGGAATTCAACATTAGTACTGACATTTATTTTCAGACAAACAACAAATGGCAAAAAACAACGGAAAAAGCGCTCCTCAACTCAGGAGCAGTCCAAACTTTCGTGGACAAAAAATGGGTAACGTCTCTTAACATTCCCACAAAACAATTATCCCTTCCTCACTCTATTACTAATGCTGATGGGACCTCTTCATCCCATGGCACTATCACTGACTATATTTCTGTCGTATTCTCTTACCAAGGTCACTCTGAAGGAGTTGACACCTTGGTAACTAATTTAGGAACTCATCATATTTATCTAGGTTATGACTGGTTCCAATGCCACAACCCACTAATCGGCTGGGTCGATAAAGAAGTAAAATTCTGTCGCTGCACACAAAACTGTGTCACGATCAACACAGCCAGATTAATCAAAGAGGTCTGGAACCCAGCCATTCATTCCATCAAAGATGGACTCACAGACAAGGTACCAAAGCAATACCACGAGTTCCTAGATGTATTCAGTAAGGAAGAGTCAAAGCGAATGCCCGTATGCAAGCCATGGGACCACGCCATTGATCTATAACCCGACTTTGTACCAAAAAAGGGCCAGGTGATCCCTCTCTCTGACGCAGAATTAGAGGAAGTCTGGAACTTCATCGACTCCAAACAAGAAAAGGGCTATATCTGCCCATCAAAATCACCACAAACAGCTCCAGTATTTTTTATTCCCAAGAAAACCGGTGAAAAACGACTCATCATGGACTATTGGTATCTAAATGAGGGAACAGTAAAAAACTCGTACCCTCTTCCTCTTATTTCGGCACTTGTCAATTGCCTTAAAGGTGCAGACAAGTTCACCTGCCTCGATCTTAGGTGGGGATACAACAACGTTTGCATCAAAGAAGGCGATGAGTGGAAGACCGCATTCGTTATGCCCCTAGGGGCCTATGAACCAGTTGTAATGTATTTCGGAATGACTAACTCTCCTCCCACCTTTCAACAGATGATGAATGATATTTTTAACAATATGTATGCCACAGTCATCGTATATCTCGACGACATGTGTATTTTCACCAAAAACAAATCCAATGAGAAACACTCTGAGGTTGTGAAGGAAGTTTTGCGCAGGTTACGCGAAAATGACCTTTATGCAAAGCCAGAAAAATGCGTATTTAACACCAACAAAGTTGACTTTTAAGGCATGACAGTTTCAGCCGACGGGGTTGGCATGCAAAACAACAAAGTCGACGCAATACTTGACTGGCCTGCTCCCATGAAGCTCAAACAGCTTCAATCATTCCTCAGGCTCTGTAACTATTATCAACGATTCATTAATGGTTTCAGACAGATCGCTTACCCCCTCAATGATCTAACAAAGAAAAATGTGCCATACACCTGGGGGGAGGTACAACAAAACACGTTTGATACACTCAAAAAACAATTTACAACCGCCCCTCTCCTCGCATTCCTGGACGCTTCAAAAGAAATGCACGTCAAAACTGACACCAGTGACATTGCTATGGGCGCTGTTTTATTGGTCCTAGGGGAGGATGGCTCATGGCGCCCCTGCACCTTTCTCTCTCACTCCTTTTCTTCTGCTGAACGCAACTACCCTGTCTATGACAAAGAGTTGCTAGCCATCATTCATGCCCTCAAGAAATGGCGCCACTATTTAATCAGAAAAACTAACTTCGAGGTTTGGACAGATCACAAAAATCTCAAGTATTGGAAGAAACCACAGATGCTCTCGGGTTGTCAAGCTCACTGGCATGAGCTCTTGCAAGAATTCAACTATACGTTAATCTATAAACCCAGTACCACGAATGAACGTGCCAACGCCCTCTCCTGTCGCCCTGACCACAGCGACGCTGTTGACAAGCTAAACGAGAACATCACCGTCTTCCCCCCCACTGTTCTCTGCTCCTCCTCTTTATCTATTCTGGTTGAATTAACTTCCACAGATGCTCGTTTACCCTCGAAGGGCTCTCCTGACGCTGCAGGATTCGACCTGTACATGTCTACTGACCTTGACATCCCCACCCACGACCAAGCTCTCATACCCACCTGTGTCAAGATCCAACTCCCTTCCGGCACCTACAGCAGAATTGCACCTCGTTCGGGCCTCGCCCTCAAGCATAAAATTGATGTCATGGCCAGAGTTATTGACACCAATTATAGGGGAGAAATTGGTGTAATTCTGTTCAACCACTCCGATTCCCCTTTTCACATTTCTACATTTGACCATATTGCGCAACTAATTATTGAAAAAATAGAAAACCCCACTTTAACAGAAGAAAAGACTCTTGACGAGTCACAACAAAATGACAAAGGTTTTGGCTCCACAGGAGTTAAAGCAATCTCTTCTACTTCTTTGTCCCTGAACTTTGAAACTAAATTATCCTTGGAATCTGCTAGGATGGACATTGATGCTATCAACGAATACGAATACTATGCAAACGAAAAACTTTTCAGAAATTCAAACGGCAGCATTTTTGTGCCCCCTTCCCTTCACACTAAGTTGATCTCGCTCTTTCATGATTCTCTGATTGCTGGACACCCAGGCCATGATTGTACTATTTCCTCCATTAAACGCTTTTACTGGTGGCCTGGTGCTGCCAAAGACATTTCTTCCTACATTGAACACTGTCAGGTGTGCTCCCTCATGAAGGGTTCGTCAAAGCCACTGGCAGGAAAACTTATGCCTTTACCTGTCCCTTTCCATCCATGGGAAGACATCTCTTTTGATTTCGTCACCAGACTACCCCTTTCTAACGGCTTTGATTCTATCGGGGTAGTTGTTGACCGCTTTTCTAAAGAAACCGTTCTTTTCCCCTGTCTTAAAACAACTTCTTCTTCAGACTTAGCCGCTTTATTTAGAGACCACATATGGTGCCTTCACGGACTCCCTAACACTATTTTTTCGGACAGAGGACCACAATTCGTCTCGGAGTTCACCAAGGAACTTTGCAAAGTACTTGGTATCCAGCAGAAACTCTCTACGGCATATCATCCCCAAACAGATGGTCAGATGGAAAGGGTCAACTGGGAAGTTATCGCGTACCTCCGTGCTTATGTCGCAAAAAAGCAGGAGACTTGGGCCTTGTGGCTGAAAATGGCACAATTTGCACACAACAACACTCTCACCACTGCCATGGGAACCACACCCTTTTCCGTTACATGAAACTACTCTCCATGCATGGGAACAGAGCCCACAAACTCCACTATAACTCCTGGGGGGTCATTCGGTAAAACTATTGGACACGCCCATGAAGAGATCACTTCCACACTACAAAAAACCCGCGATCGGATGTCGCACGCACAAATATCCAAGTGCTCTTCCACCCCCGATTATTCTATCGGAGATCTAGTCTGGCTCTCCACCGAACATCTCTCGCTCCCATACCCTCCATGTAAATTAACACAAAAATTCATTGGCCCCTACCGTATCACCGCTGCACTCCCTAATGCCGTAACCCTTGCACTCCCTTCTTCCATCTCTATCCACCCCACTGTTAATATTTCTTGCATAAAACCCTACAAAGC
>JBBPLC010000088.1:0-81236 GCA_038089535.1 Hemileccinum rubropunctum
TTATTATGGAGTAGGGTTAGCTGGGTGGTATTTCTGTTCTTTATAGTGCCCATGGTGATGTAAGTTACATAATGAGACAGGGTTAAAGCACAGCATCCATCAGAACATTATGTTATTTACCAAAAAAAATGACTGATAACATGCTCAAATAAGTGTCCCAATGACATGTCATTTTGAAATTGTTATATCTCAGTGCCATGGCAACCAAATCACATGACTAAGGGCTCCTCTTCTGGGCAGGAGCTAGGGCTATTAATGGCTCTGCAAGTATCAGAGTTGATGCATTTTAGTTCTCTTGCAAATGTCAAGTCTTTCCAAAATGGCCCAACATTGGGACACTTATTTGAGCCACTGTAGGTGGAGTGAGGAAGATAATGGAAGTTATCGGAACAAAGGAAATGTGGCTGTCCATTGGAAGGAAGCGGGAATGGAGAGATAAGAGTTTGTAATCATGATGACCATCGTGAGAAGAGTGGAAGTAAGCAGTGATTATTGTGTGAAAGAAAAGCATTAGCAAGAAGTGTAGGATGAATGCTAATGCAAAAGACAAGAAAAAGGTGAATCATAACATTACTCCCCTACTAGATCCGAAACTCCGGAGAAGGATAACAGGTGAAAGGTGCAAGTCAAAAGTCATGGTAGGAGGTGCCAGGGGAGCCAGTCATATTGGCGTAGGCGGCATCGTCATAGAGGTCGTCATAGTCGTATGGGGAGGGAGAATGAGGAATGGGAGAATGGGATCATTGGTTATGATGACAGGGGTGAGAGGGCATAGCCCAAGAACGAGGAGGGGGAACTGGACGAGCGGACGATGCAGAGGAGCGAGAGGAGCTAGATGGTGAGGAGAAGGGAGGAGAGGGAGTCCGACGATGGAGAGGGCAACATTGTTGAGTGTGATGCGGAGTGGTTACGAGGCAGGAAGGGCATTGGTACCAAGGGCAGTCAATATGCCGATGTCCCAAATGATGGTACTCAAAACAGGTTTCATTGTAGTGGGGGTGAGAACGGGAAAGGGGGGTGTCAGTGAGTTCTCCGTAGATGGTGCCTCTAGTTCGTATTTCATGTGCAAGTTCAGCACATTGGACAGCCATTAGCTCATCAGGTAGGAGTGGGGAAGAGGACGTGGAAGGGGTTTGGTATTCATCAGAAGTGATGACAGAGGGAGCAATGTAGGCAGGATGGGTACGGTTGGGGTGAGCATGGTATTGGTTCAGTTCAAAGAGATAACAGTCAACATCATCAAGAAACTCAGGCATACCAAGCTGGAAGAGGGTGGCAGTGAGGTTTCCCTTGAGGGTCTGCTGGATATTACAAACGAAGTTGGCCCTACGGCCGAAGGTTCCACAGTGGGGAACTGACGTTGAGGTAACAACCGAGAGGGACAGTGATGCAGGGATTCTGGAGAAGGGATGCCTGGCATTCCAGGGTGTGGCCGTCAGCGAGTTCTTCGTGGAGGCAGTGGGTGTAGAGGGGAATATTGATGGAGACGATGGTGGGAGGAGTGATAGGTGAGGTGGGCAAGGGGGTGTGGTTCCATCCAGGAGATGGGCGAGTAGAGGAGGGTTCGGGGGAGGAGTTACGTGGAGGTGGGGAAGAAAGCCTTTCAGCAAGTGAAGGAGAAGAATCTAAGGTAGAAGGAGATAATGAAGAAGGGGAAGAAACGGAGTCAGAGACGGTTTGTTGGGAGGACATGGTGGTGGAGTTTTTAGATTGGGTTGTGAGGGAAGACGGAGGGATGAAGCTTTTTATAATTGGCAAGGGTGGACTTTGCATTTTTCAAGTCCTGTTCAGGGACCCAGGAATCTTCTTTGGCGGAGTATCCTTTCCATCAGATCAGGAAGAAGCGACGAGATGGAGTTCCACGGTGGCGTAGGATCTTTTCAATTTCATATTCTTCTTCGCCTTGGATAAGGTCCAGTGGAGGAGCGGGGAAGTTGG
This sequence comes from Hemileccinum rubropunctum, assembly GCA_038089535.1. Classification (NCBI taxonomy): domain Eukaryota; kingdom Fungi; phylum Basidiomycota; class Agaricomycetes; order Boletales; family Boletaceae; genus Hemileccinum; species Hemileccinum rubropunctum. Next base: position 1,939 of record JBBPLC010000088.1, read on the forward strand.
GTCCATGGATGTCATTTTCATGATAGGGCGATAGGAGGGAAGCGTGGAATGTGTTGTGGATTTTCCATGTTTTTGGGAGGTGGAGTTGATAAATGATTGGAGATAGGACCTTGGTTACGGTAAAGGGTCCTTCTCACTTAGCGGCGAACTTTGGGTTGGCGATAGATCGCTTGAGATTGCGGGCTTCTAGCCACACCTTATCTCCTAGTGCGAAAGGGGTGAAGTTCTTGCGGGTGCGGGAGGCCATGACTTGGCGGGTGAGTTCATGAGCTGCTAGCGCTTCATCGCAAGCAGCAGAGAGGGCTTTGAGTCTGGTTTCAATGGCAGGAAGAGGGGACTCAGGAAGGAGGGAAGATAGGGCACAGGGTTTGAAGCCCATCATGAGGAAGAACAGGGATTTGCCGGTGACAGAATGAGGGCGGTGATTGTGGGTGAATTTGGCATGGGAGATCTTTTCAGACCACAAGGCAGGGTTATCTCCGCAGAAGATTCAGAGATAGGTTTTGACTTCTTGGTTTACATGTTCGGTTTCCCCATCAGATTGGGGGTGGTAGGCGGTGGAGAGGGACAGGTCGTAGTTTAGGATCTTGCCAAGGGCTTTGGCAAAGGCAGAGGCGAACTGGGGACCATGATCAGAGATGATTTTGTTGTAGAGTCCGAAGTAGAGGAAGACTTTGTGGAAGAAAAGATTGGCGACTCCTTCAGCAGTGATGGATTTCTTGGTAGGGCATAGAATTACCCCCTTAGTAAGCCTGTGGTCGACCATGACCAACAAGGAATTGAAGCCGGCGGAGAGGGGAAGATTAGTGATGAGGTCACAGGAGACCTGTTGGAAGGGGTGGGAAGCGAGGGACCGGATAAGAGAGAGCGGAGGGATGGAGGGATGGGTGTTGGCCTTATTTTGTTGACAAGTAGCGCAACCCTCCACATATTTACGCACAAAGGAAGCAAGGCCGGGCCACCAGAATTCAGCGGCAACAAGCTGGTGGGTCTTAATGAAGCCAGGATGCCTGGCAGTCTCATTATTGTGGCAACGTTGGACAATGGTGCGACAGAGGGAGGGGTCATTGAGAATATAGATATGGTCCTTGTAGGTCAAGAGGCTGTTAACATGTTTCCAGTCTGAAAGACAGGAGCGGAAGGCGGGAGGAATAGAACCATCCATGGATTGGAGGCTCTGTAGTACAAGGGGATTGGAGGCGGAGGCTGATTGAACTTTGTCTGCCAGAGCAGTGTCAATAGCATTGACAAACAAGGAAGGAGGGAGGAGGGTAACATTGTTGTTGTCAGGGGAATCAATTACAGGGAGTAGGTCGGGTCGGCAGGATAGGGCATCAGGGCTGGCAAGTTGGGAACCAGGAACGTGCCACATATTAAGATTGAAATCGGCAAGGTCGAGAAGCCAGCGAGCTTGGCAGTGATTCAACGCCTGGGGTTGACGGAAGTACGTGAGGTTCTTGTGGTCGGTGAAGACCTGGACAGGGAAAGGGGAGCCATGAAGGTAGTGGTGCCATGTTTTCAGGGTGCAGATGACGGCAAGGAGTTCGTGGTCGTAGATGTCATAATTCCTTTCTGTGGGGGAGAATGATTGAGAGAGGTAGGAGCAGGGGTGCCAATCGCCATTTGAGTCAGTTTGGAGGAGGATTCCTCCAGAAGCGAATTTGGAGGCGTCGGTGGCGATGGCAAAGGGTGCGGAGAGGTTGGGAAGGTGGAGAATGGGTTTGGAAAGAGATCAGGAGCAGAGGGTGTTCATGGCTTGTTGGCAAGCGGGGGTCCAGGACCAAGCACAGTGTTTCTTGGTAAGGTCAATGAGAGGGCAGGCAATGTTGGAGTAGTCGGGGATGAAGCGACGGTAGAAGTTGGCAAAGCCAAGGAAGGAGCGAACATCCTTGACTTTCTGAGGGGTAGGCCACTTGGCGATGCCATCAAGCTTGACAGGATCCATGGTGAGTTGACCTGGTTTGACGATCATACCGAGGTATTTGACCTCAGTAGTAGCAAACTTGCATTTCTCGAGTTTAAGATGGAGGTCAAGCTCCATCATACGTTGCAGGACATGTTTGGTACGTTCCTCATGGGTGGCGGGGTCAGGAGAGAAGATGAGGAGATCATCCATGTAGATAATGAGCCATCCTTCAGTGATCATATTGCGGAAGGAGTCATTCATGAATCATTGGAACATGGCAGGGGAGTTGGTGAGGCCGAAGAACATGACGGTGGGTTCAAAGAGCCTCTTATGGGTAATGAAGGCAACTTTCCATTGGTGTCCATCCTTGATGTGGACATTGTTGTATCCCCATCATATGTTGAACTTGGTGAAGACCTTGGCATCTCGGAGTTTATCGACGAGGTCGGAGATAAGGGGAAGGGGGTAGGCATCACGAACAGTGTGTTTGTTGAGGTAATGGTAGTCTTGGCAAGAACGGAGTCCACCATCCTTCTTTTTGACAAAGAAGAAGGGTGCGGCTTGGGGGGAGTTCGAAGGATGGATCTTTCCGGCTTTGAGGTTTTCTTCTAGGAAGTCCTCAGTAACTTTGCATTTGTTGGGAGATAAGGGGTATATCTTTCCAACTTTAGGGATGAAGGACTCTTTGATGTTGATCTCATGATTATAGGGGCGAGAGGGGGGAATGTGGTCCGCGGTTTCCTTGGTGAAGATGGGGGCAAATTGAGAGAATTTGAGGGGAAGGGTGGTTTTCAGCATGTTTCATTCAGCTTCCATGGCTAGTTCCATAGTGGTGGTGAGTTTGGCGATGACAGGAGATCCTTTGGGGATAGAATGGGATTCCCCACAGATGGTTTGGAAGAGGGAGCGGTTATCAAGGGCACGGGAGAGGAACTGTTCCTCATTCTCTTGTTTGAGGAAGCCGTAGAGGTGGTAGTCGTGGATGGAGGATATGTGGACGTGTCGGGGTGCAGGGAAGTGGGAGTTGTGGCATTCAGAGTCTTTGGCACAAGAAGCGTAGAAGTTGTTAGACTCATCAAGGGATTCGGGAATAGAAAGAGTTCAACTTTTCCAGTTGATCGTAGGGTTGGTGGTTCTTAACCAGGGGAGTTCGAGAATGATGTTGGTTCTTCCGCAGGCCATGACGTAGAAGGTGACCTTCTGGAAGATTTCTTTGATGTTGGAATACAAGGTGTGAAATGGGATGAAACAACTAAGAGAGCACAACACCTAATCTAGGCATTGGGCGACTTCAGCAACGGTATGGACGGTACGATGGTGGGTGTCCAACCAAACGTGGACAAGAACGTGGAGTTCAGCGACAAGGAAGTGAACGGTTCCGAGATATAGCATTCACGAGGTAAAATGAGTAGTGTGCAGTAATGTGCATGAAGTCGGCAATTGCAGAGTAAGGAAGAGAGTATGAAGAGTGGTAAGCAAATGAACAGGCCCCAAAGAGGAGGGTATTCAAGTGAATAGGACTGGGGAATAGATGATGAAGGGGAAGGGTTTATATATGTAAGTAAGGGAGTTTAGGGTAGGTCATCTGAGTCCTAATTGATTGAGGGCCAGTGTGAGAAGAGAAAGAAATGAGGAAACCATGAGGACAGCGAGAAGTCCGTGTGGGAAATAAGAAGTGTTCTCATGGGAAAAGGAACGGAGATGAAAGACATGAGGTATGAGGTCATGATGACATCATGGGCTAGACCTCAGGTCACATGAGGGTTCTCACGGTCACGTGACTTCGAAAAGGGAAAGAAAATGTTAAGTCCAGAAATGAAGAAGGGTTGAAAAACGTAGCGTATAGGTCCTGAACTATAACAAGATGCAAGTATGGGTGATGTTCCCATTCTTGTTATATGAGTGGTTGGCATTGCGGGCGCGGATGGGGGAGGCAAATTTCTCAGTGGGGAGATGATGTTTTGACACAAAGTCTCGATCAATGCAAGAGATTTCAGCACTGCTATTGATAAGGGCGCTGGTGTCGACAGCTTTCTGGGTGTGCGAGGGGATAACTAACTGAATTGGGATTTGCATAGCTTTAGTGGTAGCAGACAGGGGCACACAAGAAGGAGGGAGGGGAGACTCACGTTGACTGAGATCCCCTTTCTAAAAATCTATTTGGAAGGAAACCTTCCTGATGGCAACTTCATCTTCGTCGTCGTCAATTTCTCGTGAGGTGGGGAGGTCAGATTCTTCTTTGACCTGATGGATCTTCTTTTCTGTGCGGCGGTTAGGCGTGGAGGGAAAAGAAGGACAGGAGGTGCTATTATGGCTGGCACAACAGCAACAGAAACAAAGTCCCTTCTCAATACAGCGTTTGTGTTCGTTAGGGGTGAGTTTGGCGATAAGGACTACGTCCACATTCATGGCATCAGGATCTTTGGTGGGAGTGTGGGTGGGAGTGGTAAAGGAGTGGAAATGGGAAGAGAACGTCTTGCCTCTTCGAGCGATTTCGTCAGTGCGATCCCACTGCATCTGGAAGTGGGTTGCCTTTTTGTACCAAGCTGAGATCTTGGTTGGGGGGGTGTCCATGGAGAGGATGTGGCACATGAGGGAGGGGGGAATCCCAGCGGAGAAGTAGTTGATAAGGACATTTTTGTCGGTGATACCAGTGAGGGCAATGCGGTTTTGGAACAAGGAGATATAGGAGTCAAGGGATGGTTCGTGATGCTTGGTCTTAGCGTTAAGAACCATGTGTTTTGTGGCAAGCCAGGCGACGGCGTTATTGACAGTGTCGTGATGTTCGAAGGTTTTCTTGAACTCTGAGATGAAGTTGACAAAAGTGCTGAGGGTGACAGTGGTTCTGGAAATGGCGTTTTGCCGGAAAGTGTTTGCCCAAGTGAGGGCGGGACCTTTGGTCATGTATGAGAGGGCAAAGACGACTTGCTTTGCATCAGTGTCATAGACTTTGTCATTGACATGGAGGTAGAATTGGACAGTGTTGAGCCATTGAACGGCAGTTTTGTAGGAACCGTCAAAGGCTTCAGGGGTGCAGATGTGAAGTTCAGTGAGCTTGGTGGAAGACATAGCGGGGGATAGTGATCTAACAAACAGAGGAGGAACGACGGGTGGAGGAAGAGAGATGGAGGGGATACAAGGAATGGGGAATATGGGGATGGTAGCAATGGGAGTAGGAGATGGCAGGTAGGTTGACAGGGAATCGTTAGACTAGCAGAGAACTGTTGTGAGAGGTCAAGGGATTCACTTTGTTTAGTGAAGGAGGGTACAAGGGTGTCTGGGTCAAGGTAATCTTCTTCTTCAGAGTCGGGTTGCTCAGAAGAGGAAGAGTCGTCGAGTGGTTTTGATCGGGGAGCCAACCAACGAGGATCTGAGCATGGTGGTTGCGAAATGGTGGGGGACTATGACAGCGATAGCCTCTTTGATGAGAAGCTAGACCTTTTGTTATGGTCGGTCCGGATAGGAATGAACATAGACCTGGGAGGCAAGGGATGTCAACTAAGTGGCTTGCTTATCAACAGAACGAGTCGTGAGAGAGGTGACCAGAGACAAGGATGAGTCGTGTGGTTAACGACCAGAGACTTCCGCAGGGGCTTCCTGAGGTGGACAAAGGATAATCGACCAAGGGATACCCTTGTTGACGGGATAACTGCAAAGAAGAGCAGTGAGGACGAGTTGCAAAGAAGAGCGACCAGAGACAAAGGTAGAATGATGAGCGTCCACTCAAAAGTAGGACAAGTGACTTAGAGAAGTGATGGATGAGTGAAGGAAACAAAGATGCTATTCCAGGTAGGTCTAGCTTAGGGAATACAAGGTAGTGACGGCAGACTTTATATAGCTAAGGGAGACTGTGCACAGACCAAGCTGTGTAGCAGCAGAAGGTCAGAGGAAACCCAATAAGGTAGGTGGAGTGAGGAAGATAATGGAAGTTATCGGAACAAAGGAAATGTGGCTGTCCATTGGAAGGAAGTAGGAATGGAGAGATAAGAGTTTGTAATCATGATGACCATCATGAGAAGAGCGGAAGTAAGCAGTGATTATCGTGTAAAAGAAAAGCATTAGCAAGAAGTGTAGGACGAATGCTAATGCAAAAGACAAGAAAAAGGTGAATCGTAACAGTAATAACAATGTGGAGGTAATCAATGAAAACATAGATGATGAATAGATATAACATCAAGAGCACCCAGTAATAAGGGTGAAGTTGGCAAGTGCAGAGTAAAAAGAAGTAGTATTCAGAAAGAACTAGGCCCCAAGTGGAGAGTAGTACTGAAATGGGACTAAAACTTGAAGTGATGTATAATCCTTAGAATATGGGTTATATAAGCAATACAGACACAACAATGAGACAAGAGCAAGTATTGACAAAGAGGTTGATGACAGTATAGTTCATTGAGAGGAACATAGATGGAACACAAGTATAGCATTAAGAGGACCTGATAATGAGGGTCAAGATCACAAGTGCAAAGTAAAAGAGTAGTACTCAAAAAGACCTAGGCCCCAAGTGGAGAGTAGATCAAGTGAATAGGACTGAGGAAAAGATGGTGAAGAGAGAGAGTTTATATAGTAAATATGAGGAGTTTAGGGTAGGTTATCTGAGTCCTAAATAACTTAGGGCCAGTGTGAGAGAAAGAGAACATGAGGAAAACACAAGTACAGCAAGAAGTCCATGTGGAAAGGAAGAAGCATACTCATAAGAGGAAAGTGGAAATGAAATGTCCATGAGGCATGATATCATGGATGATGTCATGGTCTAGGCCTATGGGTCACATGCACTGGTCATGTGACTTCAAAAACAGAAAGAAAGTATTAAGTATAAAAGATGAAAAAAAAGTGCAAATGTAGTATAAGATCCAGAACTATAACAAGTACAAGTGAATAGAAACTAATGAAACAGAACAAGACTAAAACCTAGAGCACATCACCTAATCTAGGTGATGGGCGACTTCTGCGATGGTTTGAATGGTACAGGTCCTAATGTCAAGCCAGACATGGACCAAGAAGTGGTATTTGAGAATGAGGAAGTGAATGATACCCAAGTAAAGCATGTACAAGGGTAGAAACAAGTAGCATCCGTTAATGAGGACTAATTTGGCAAAGGCAGAGTAGGATTGAGAGAAGAAGATACAGGAGTGGTACTCTAGTTGAAACTGGCCCCAAAGATAGAGAGGGATTCAAATGAATAGGACTAAGGAAAAGTAGATGACTGAAGGGAGTGGGTTTATATAGTGAATGGTGATGGGTTTAGGGTAGGTTGTCTGAGTCCTAAATAGTTTAGGGCCGGTTTGAGAAGACAAAACATGAGGACAACACAAGGTAAACATGAGGACAGCAAGAAGTCCATGGGAGAAGAGAAGTGTACTCATGTGAGCGAAAAGACAGAGATGAAAGACATGAGGCATGATGTCATGATGACATCAGGGGCTAGGCCTCAGGTCATGTGAGAGGTCTCATGGTCACATGACTTCAAAAATGAAAAGAAAATGTTCAGTATGAAAGCGACGAAAAGTGAGAAACATAGCATATAGGTCCTGAACTATAATAACTAAGGAGTAGATGACAAAGGGAGAGGATTTATATAGAAAATACAAGGAGTTTAGGGTAGGTTGTCTGAGTCCTAAATAGGTTAGGGCTAGTAAAAAGAAGTGGAATATCATGGAATATTGAAGAAGAAAAGAAGCATGTGTGAGAAGAGAGAAGCATATACATGAGAGGAAGATGGAAATGAAGTGTCCATGAGCCATGATGTCATAGATGATGTCATGGTCTAGGCCTGTAGGTCACATGATATTCTTATGGTTGCATGCACTGGCCATGTGACTTTGAAATGTAGAGAAATGATTGAGTGTGTTATGGTTGGTCCGGGTAGGAACAAACATAGACCTGGGAGACGAGAAGTGTTGACTAAGGGGCTTCCTTATTGACAGGACAAGTTGCGAGAAAGACAACTGGAGACCAAGATGAGTTGTTTGGTTAATGACCGGAAACTTCCGCTGGGGCTTCCTGAGATGGATGAAGAATGATTGACCAAGGAATACCCTTGTCAACGGGACAACCACAAAGAAGAGTGGCAGGGACAAGTTGCTATGAAGAGCAACCAGAGACAAAGGAGAACGACAAGCGTTCGACAAAGGAGAACGACAAGCATCCAACAAAGGAGAACGACAAGTGTCCAACAAAGGAGAACGACAAGCATTCACTCAAAGTAGGACAAGAGACTTAGAGAGACAATGGATGAGTGAAGGAAACAAAGATGCTATTCCAGGTAGGTCTAGCTTAGGGAATACATGATAAAGATAACAGCCTATATATACCCTGGGTATCAGTGCATGGACCAAGCTGTGTTACAGTGGTAGATCAGAGGAGTCTAAATAGGGTAAGTGGAGTGGGAATGACAGCAGTGTCAAGGTGTCATCAGAGAGAGGAACAAGGCTATCCGATAAGAGATAAGAACGAGTAATCAACATGACCATTGTGAGAGAAGAGCAGAAGTAAGCGCGATGGTCGTTGTGAAGAAAGGAAGACAGAAGCATGAGTCATGAGATGAGATGCGACAAGAAAGAAAAAGAAAAGAAAAGAAAAAGAAAAAGAAAAGAGAGAATCGTAACATTACCCCCTACTAAATCTGAAACTCCAGAGAAGGACAATGTGTAAAGGGTGCGAGTCAAAAGTCATGATAGGAGGTGCCAGGGAAGCCAGTCATATTGGCATAGGCAGCATCATCATAGGGATCATCGTAGTTGTACAGGGAGGGAGCATAAGGAACGGGGGAGCAAGATCGTTGGTTACAATGACAGGGATAGGAGGGTGTGACCCAAGAGCAAGGAGGGGGTACCGGGCAAGCGGAGGAAGAGGAGTGGGAGGAACTAGAAGGCGAGGAGAATGGAGGAGGAGGAGTTCAACGACGGAGAGGGCAACATTGCTAGGTATGATGTGGGGTGGTTACGAGGCAGGAAGGGCATTGGTACCAGGGACAGTCGATTTACCAATGTCTCAAATGGTGGCACTTGAAACAAGTTTCATTGTAGTGGGGGTGAGAGCACAAGAGGGGGGTGTTGGTAAGTTCTCCATAAATGGTTCCTCTAGTTTGTATTTCGTGTGCGAGTTCAGCACGCTGGACAGCAATGTGCTCATCAGGTAGGAGTGGGGAAGAAGACGCAGAGGGGGTTTGGTATTTGTCAGCAGTGACAACGGAGGGGGTGATGTAGGTGGAATGAGTGCAGTTAGGATGAGCATGATACTAGTTAAGCTTGAATAAGTAATGGTCAACATCGTCAAGGAACTCGGGCATTCCGAGTTGGAAGAGGGTGGCAGTGAGGTTTCCCTTGAGATTCTGCTGGATATTGCAAACAAAGTTGGCTCGACAGCCGAAGGTTCCTCCAGAGAGGGTTAAAAGATTGCCCAGGTGTTGGACTTGGAGGTAGGCGTGGTAAAGATTCTACAATGGGGAGCCGACATCGAGGTAGCAGCTGAGAGAGATGGTGATGTGGGGGTTCTGGAGGAGGGATGCCTGGCATTCCAGGATGCAACCATCAGCGAGTACCTTGCGGAGACGATGGGCATAGAGGGGAATATCAATGGAGACAATGGCGGGAGGTGTGGCCAGTGAGTTGGGTAAGGGGGTGTGGTTCCATCCTGGAGACAGATGAGTCAAGGAAGATTTGGGGGAGGAGTTACATGGGGCAGGGGAGGAAAGCCTTTTGGCTAAAGAAGAAGAAGTGGAAGAATCTAAGGTAGAAGGGGAAAGTGAAGAGGGGAAGGAGATGGAGTCGGAGATGGTTTGTTGGGAGGACATGGTTGTAGAGGTTCAAGTTGGGTTGTGAGGGAAGATGGAGGGATGGAGCTTTTTATAATTTGCAAGGGTGGACTTTGCATTTTTCAAGTCCCATTCAGAGACCCAGGAATTTTCTTCGGCAGAGTATCCTTTCCATCAGATCAGGAAGAAGCGGCGAGATGGAGTTCCACGGTGGCATAGAATATTTTCAATTTTGTATTCTTCTTCACCCTGGATAAGATCTGGTGGTGGGGTGGGGAAGTTAGGTCTGTGGATATAATTTTCATGATAAGGCAATAAGAGGGAAGTGTGGAACGTGTTGTGGATTTTCCACATTTTAGGGAGGTGGAGTTGATAAATGATAGGAGATAGAACCTTGGTTATGGTAAAGGGTCCTTCTCATTTTGGAGTGAACTTCAGGTTGGCAATAGATTGCTTGAGATTGCAGCCTTCTAGCCACACTTTATCTCCTAGGGCAAAAGGGGTGAAGTTCTTGCAAGTGTGGAAAGCCATGACTTGGCAGGCAAGTTCATGGGCAGCTAGAGCTTCATCACAGGCTGTGGAGAGAGCTTTGAGTCAGGATTCAATAGCAGGGAGAGGGGATTCAGGGAGGAGGGAAGGTAGAGCTCAGAGTTCAAAGCCCATCATGAGAAAGAACGGGGATTTGCTAGTAACGGAATGAGGGCAGTGATTGTGTGTGAATTCGGCATGGGAGATCTTTTCAGACCATGAGGCAGGGTTATCTCCACAGAAGATTCAGAGATAGGTTTTGACTTTTTGGTTTACATGTTTAGTTTCCCCATTGGATTGGGGATGATAGGTGGTGGAGAGAGATAAGTCGTAGTTTAGGATTTTTCCAAGGGCTCTGGCAAAGGCAGAGATGAACTGGGGACCACGATCAGAGATGACTTTGTCATAGAGGCCAAAGTGAAGGAAAACTTTGTGGAAGAAAAGATCAGCAACTCCTTCAGCAGTGATGGATTTCTTGGTGGGGCATAGAATTACTCCCTTAGTAAGCCCGTGGTTGACCATGACCAACAAGGAATCAAAGCTGGTGGAAAGGGGAAGATCGGTGATAAGATCGCAGGAGATCTGCTGGAAGGGGCATGAGGCAAGGGAACAGATAGGGGAAAGTGGGGGAATGGTGGGATGGGTATTGGCTTTGTTTTGTTGGCAAGCAGCACAGCCTTCCACATATTTATGTATGAAGGAAGCCAGGCCAGGCCACCAGAATTCAGCAGTGACAAGCTGGCAGGTTTTAAGGAACCTGGGATGTCCCGCAGTTTCATGATTATGGTAGCGCTGGACAATGGTACGACGGAGAGAGGAGTCATTGGGTATGTAGATATGGTCCTTGTAGGTCAAGAGGCTGTTGATGTGTTTCCAGTCCGAAAGATGGGAGTGGAAGGTGGGAGGGATAGAGCTGTCCATGGATTGGAGGCTTTGCAACACAAGGGGGTTGGAGGTAGAGGCCAATTGAACTTTATCAGCCAGGGCAGTGTCAATTGCATTGACAAATAAGGAAGGAGGAAGAAGGGTGACATTGTCATTATCAGGGGTGTTTATGGCAGGGAGAAGATCAGGTTGGTGGGAGAGGGCATCAGGGCCAGTGAGTAGAGAACCAGGAACATGCTGCATGTTGAGATCAAAGTTAGCGAGATCAAGAAGCCAGCAAGCTTGGTGGCAATTTAACACCTGAGGTTGGTGGAAGTATGTGAGATTTTTGTGGTCAGTGAAGACCTGGACAGGGAAGGAAGAGCTATGGAGGTAGTGTCACCATGTTTTCAGGGCACAGATGATGGTGAGGAGTTTGCAATTGTAGATGTCATAGTTCCTTTCAGCAGGAGAGAATGATTGGGAGAGGTAAGAGCAGGGGTGCCAGTTGCCATTTGAGTCAGTTTGGAGAAGGATGCCTCCAGAAGCGAATTTGGAGGTGTCAGTGGTGATGGTGAAGGGCGCAGAGAGGTTGGGGAGGTGGAGGACAGGTTTAGAATGGAATTGGGAGCAGAGGGTATCCATGGCTTGTTGACATGTGGGGGTCCAGGACCAAGCACAGTTTTTCTTGGTAAGGTCAATGAGGGGGCGAGCGATGTTGGAGTAATCAGGGATGAAGTGATGGTAGAAGTTGGCAAAGCCGAGGAAGGAGTGAATATCCTTGACCTTTTGAGGAGTAGGCCATTTGGCAATGCCATTGAGTTTGACGGATCCATGGCAAGTTGACTGGGTTTGACGATCATACCAAGGTATTTGACCTCAGTGGTGGCAAATTTGCATTTCTCAAGTTTAAGATGAAGGTCAAGTTCCATCATTCGTTGGAGGACATGTTTAGTACGCTCCTCGTGGGTAGTGGAGTTAGAGGAGAAGATGAGGAGATCATCCATGTAGATGATGAGCCACCCTTCAGCGATCATATCACAGAAGGAGTCATTCATGAATCTCTGGAACATGGCAGGGGAATTGGTGAGTCCAAAGAACATGATGGTGGGTTCAAAGAGCCCCTTATGGGTGATGAAGGTGGCTTTCCATTGGTGTCCATCCTTAATATGGACATTGTTGTATCCCCATCATACATCAAATTTGGTGAAGACCTTGGCATCTCGGAGTTTATCAACAAGGTTAGAGATAAGAGGAAGGGGGTAGGCATCACAAACGGTATGTTCATTGAGGTAACGGTAGTCTTGGCAGGGATGAAGTCCGCCATCCTTTTTTTTGACAAAGAAGAAGGGTGCGGCTTGGGGGGAGTTTGAAGGGCGGATTTTTCCAGCTTTGAGGTTTTCATCTAAGATCTCTTCAGTGGCTTTGCATTTATCGGGAGATAAGGGGTATATCTTTCTGACTTTAGGGACAAAAGAGTCCTTGATGTTGATTTCATGATCATAGGGACAAGAGGAGAGAATGTGGTCCATAGTTTCCTTGGTGAAGACAGGGGCAAATTGGGAGAATTTGGGGGGAAGGGTGGCTTTCAGCTTGTTCTGTTCGGCTTCCATAGCGAGTTCAGTGGCAGTGATGAGTCAGGAGATGATGGGAGATCCTTTGGGGATAGAACGGGATTCTCCATGGATGGTTTGGAAGAGGGAGCAGTTTTCAAGAGTGTAAGAGAGGAACTGTTCCTTGTTCTCTTGTTTGAGGAAGCTGTAGAGGTGGTAGTTGTGAATGGAGGATACATGGACATGTCAAGGTGCAGGGAAATGGGAGTTGTGTCATTCAGTGTCTTTTGTACAGGAAGCATAGAAGTTGTTAGATTCATCAAGGGATTCAGGGAGGGAAGGGTTCAACTTTTCCAGTCGATCATGGGGTTGGTGGTTTTTAACCAAGGAAGTCTGAGGATCACATTGGTTCTTCCGCAGGCCATGACATAAAAGGTAACCTTCTGGAAGATTCCTTTAATGTTGGAGTACAAGGTGCAAGTATGGGTGATGTTCCCATTCTTGTTATATGAGTGATCGGCATTTCAAGCTCGGATGGGAGAGGTGAGCTTCTTAGTGGGGAGATGATGTTTTGATACAAAATCTCAATCAATGCAAGAGATTTCAGCACTGCTATCGATAAGTGCACTGGTGTCAATGGCTTTCTGGGTGTACGAGGGGACAACTAACTGAATTGGGATTTGCATGGCTTTAGTAGTAGCAGATACAAATACAGGGGCATACAAGAAGGAGGGAGGGGAGACTTGTGTCGACTGAGATCCCTTTTCTAAAAATCCATTTGAAAGGAAACCTTCCTGACAGCAACTTCATCATTGTCATCGTCAATTTCACATAAGGTAGGGAGGTCGGATTTTTCTTTGACCCGATGGATCTTCTTCTCTGTGCAGCAGTTAGGCATGGAGGGAAAAGAAGGGCAGGAGGTGCTATTATGGCTGGCATGGTGGCAGCGAAAACAGAGTCCTTTTTCAATGCAGCATTTGCACTCCTCGGGGGTAAGTTTGGCGATGTGGACTACATCCACATCCATGGCATCAGGATCTTTAGCGGGGGTGCAGATGGGGGTGGTGAAGGAGTGGAAATGGGAAAAGGGTGTCCTGCCTCTTCGGGTGATTTCATTGGCATGGTCCCACTGCATCTGAAAGTGGGTTGCTTTCTTGTACCATGCCATGATCTTGGTTGGAGGGGTGTCCATGGAAAGAATATGGCACATAAGGAAGGGAGGGATTTCCGCAGAAAAATAGTTGATAAGGACGTTTTCATCGGTGATACCTGTGAGGGCAATGTGGTTTTGGAACGAGGAGATATAGGAATCAAGGGATGGTTCATGATGCTTGGTTTTAGCGTTAAGGACCATGCATTTTGTGGCGAGCCAGGCAACAGCGTCATTGACAGTGTCATGGTGTTCAAAGGTTTTCTTGAACTCAGGGATGAAGTTGGTGAAAGTGCCAAGGGTGACAGTGGTTCTGGTAATGGCATTTTGCCAGAATGTGTTTGCCCAGGTGAGGGCAGGGCCTTTGGACATGTACAAGAGGGCAAAGACAACTTGTTTAGTGTCAGTGTTGTAGACTTTGTTGTTTATATGGAGATAAAATTGGACAGTGTTAAGCCATTGGACAGCAGTTTTATAAAAACTGTTGAAGGCTTTGGGGGTATAGACACAGAGCTTGGTAAGCTTGATGGAAGACATAGTGGGAGATGGTGGTCTAACGAACGTTGGAGGGACAGTGAGTAGAGGGAGAGTAATAGGAGGGATACGAGGTATGGGAAATACTGGGGTAGTGGCAATGGGGGTAGGAGATGGTGGGGTAGGTTGACAAGGAATTGTTAGACTGGCTGAGAACTGCTGTGAGAGATCAAGGGATTCACTTTGTTGAGTGACAGAGAGTACAAGGGTGTCTGGGTCAAGGTAGTCTTCTTCTTCAGAGTCGAGTTGCTCAGAAGAGGAAGAGTCATCAAGTGGTTTTGATCGGGGAGCCAACCAACAAGGATCAGAGCATGGTGGTTGCAAAATGGTGAGGGACTATGATGGCGATAGCCTCTTTGATGAGAAGCTAGACCTTTTGTTATGGTCGGTCCAGGTAGGATTGAATGTAGACCTGGGAGATGAGGAGTGTTGACTAAGGGGCTTCCTTATTGACAGGACAAGTTGCAAGAAAGACAACCAGAGACCAAGACGAGTCATGTGGTTAACGACCAGAGACTTCCACAGGGGCTTCCTGAGATGGACCAAGGATGATTAACCAAGGAATACTCTTGTCAATGGGACAACTGCAAAGAAGAGCGGTGGGGATAAGTTGCTATGAAGAGCAACTGGAGATGAAGGAGAACGACAAGCGTCCACTCAAAGTAGGACGAGAGACTTAGAGAGACAATGGATGAGTGAAGGAAACAAAGATGCTATTCCAGGTAGGGCTAGCTTAGGGAATACATGGTAAAGGTAACAGCCTATATATATCCTGGGTATCAGTGCACAGACTAAGCTGTGTTACAGTGGTAGGTCAGAGGAGTCTAAATAGGGTAAGTGGAGTGGGAATGACGGCAGTGTCAAGGTGTCGTCAGAGAGAGGAACAAGGCTGTCTGATAAGAGATAAGAATGAGTAATCAACATGACCATCATGAGAGAAGAGTAGAAGTAAGCGTGATGGTCGTCATGGAGAAAGGAAGACAGGAGCATGAGTCATGAGACAAGATGCGACAAAAAAGAAAAAGAAAAGAGAGAATTGTAACAGAGTATAAAAGTGAAGTGAAGTGAAAATTGTAGCAAATAGGTCCTGAATTATAACAGTGAGAGTGCTGAGGAATAAGCAATAGCATATCAGCAAGATACTGCTTAGTTATGCATCTACTAGATTTGATCGTGATCCTATTGCAAGTCAAAGACCACAACACTAAACTCCACATAAAAGGTGACAAAAAAGACAGAGAACAACAATGAGCAAAGTTTTTTTTACAGGTTAGACCTTAGAAACCAGCAAAGATGATAGAGAAGTGGTATTACAAAAGATCAAGGCAGAGGACAGAGGACAGTGCAATAACCAAGTGAATAAGACTGGGGAGTTCAGCCACAAAGTACCTACTTTATATACATGATGGAGAGTATGCACAGATCAAGCTGTATACTATAGGGCATGTCCAATAAAATTAGAAAAGAAGCAGCAGCAATAATCAAAAAGTGAGGTAAACATGAGGTATAACATCATTGGTCTAGACTAAGTCAGGTGCTATAAATGTTATAGGATTCACAATATGATTACTATAACACTTGGACACTTATCTTATCTTATCGGGTAGCATCTCACATGACAACCCCCACAGCTAGGCTTAGGGTCTAGGACCGTACCTAGACTAGTCACATGATATGATCTTATCGTAGGGCCTGGAGCCATGACCTCATCAGTCTAGGCTATGACATTATCATATTCCCATACCAGCCCTATAGTACAGGAGCCTCCCCTAAACCTGTCATCTTTCACTATATATACACAGACCCCTCCTATACTTATCCTTTAGTTCTATTCACTTGTATCTTGCCCGGTTCCCCACGTCTGAATCACCTGAGGTACAGTGGTGGTCCTCACCACACTCTTGCCAGGTTATGCCATCCTGTTACGAAAGGCACACATGTTCCCCAAACCCCTCTCCTCACTGCTATCTATTATGGCTAGATGCCACTTGTCAACAACCCTTCATTGCCAGCAGGAACCTTCCCACAAGGCAGATGGAATAGCCTCATTTGCCATTCCACTCTATTACAATAAAGGGCAATTATAACAGGTCCAAGTGCTGGTGGACACATGATAATGAGTAGATTTTTGTGTAGCTAGTTGTGACAGTATATCACTCACAAAAAATTCTATATTTTCACTACTTAATGACTGACTATATACTAACATGTTCTTATTGCCTGATCTTAAAAAAGAGTTGTTGTTGTGACTGCAGATGCTACTGAAATCTTGGTGGTCCAAGTGCTGATGAATGACTGTGTTAAAGTACTGATTGAAATCATGTCTCCTATATGATCCCTACTATGGAATCAAATCCAATTATTTGCCCATTGGTTACCATCGCTGCTGATTTTTATTAACCCTGGCATTGCTGACCTGTCATCAGGATTGTACATGGTAAGCTCTGCACTTTGGTTTTATATTGGCTCAGAATAATACAAGACTTGGAGATAGAACATGTTGATATCCAGCATTTTAGCCACCATGATCTCAAAGTCATAGCCCCTATCCTGCATTCTATAGCATTAGCTAGTGTTGTTGGAATCTGAGATTCAGCAATTGAAGGCTGGTCATGCAGGCCAGACTACAGGAAATTTGAAGTATCTTAATTCATGCCATACATTGAACTAATCACTTAAATTTATATATCTGCTTAGGTAGGTAGTCTGGCACAAGCAGGGATGAGCCTTGAAAAGACTTGTTAGCATCAGTGACAATGTCATGGATATGCTAATTAAAGCTGAAGGATGGAGTGAGAGGGCAGCAAATGGCCACCCTTCTAGTAAAGAGTGAGAATCTCATCCTTTTGTCATGACAAACTAACATAGTTTGCCAGAGAAAATCAGCTTTATAGGAGCTACAAAGAACTCAAGAAATAGGTCCCTGAACTGCAGCAATGGGTCAATTCCATGGCAGATATGACTGACTTGGATGATATACTAAAATACTCTACAAACCTAAGCAGTCAACTGACATGTTCTCCAGCTCACTAAAGGAGCAGATGGTGTACATAGTGATGATGCCTGCTGCTTGAAGACTCATATGGTTGCCTGGCTTAAAGAGCCTATCTCCCCCAATTCATTGCTTGACCTCCATGATAAATTTGAGCATGGCTTTCATAACAATGCCACAGGCAGGTTTCTCTGTCCTGCTGAGTACAATTGAGACTTACCCAAGTAAGATTGAACCCCTAACCCTGTCTTTGTCACTAATGGATCATTCAGAAACTGTGACAAAATCAGGAACTTCCATTCTGATTTTATTGTGACTGCAAACTCATGGCCTACATTCATTTACAAAGACTATAAATTTGATCTAACTGAACCTCCCAAAGGTCTCTTCAAAGGCTCTATTTTATGGAAGGTATGTGAATCAAACTGTTATAGTTCACAAATCTCATGCTACACTTTCACTTTTTCTTCATTTCTCATACTTAATGTATTCTCTTTACTTTCAAAGTCACATGACTAGTGCATGTGACCATGAGATATCTCACATGACCTGGGGCCTAGCCCATGACATCACTATGACATCATGCCTCATGTCTCTTTTATTTCTGTCTTTCTCTCATGAAGTACACTTTTTCTTCTCACATGAACTTCTTGCTATACTCGTGTTCTTCTTATTGTTTTCTTATCTAACATGGCCCTAAATACTTTAGAACTCAGACAACCTACCCTAAACCTATTGCTAGTTACTATATATTGTTATAGTTCAGGACCTATATGTTATGTTTCTCACTTTTCTTCATTTTCACACTTAACGTTTTCTTTTTCACTTTCGAAGTCACATGACCAAGAGCATGTGACCTGAGGCCTAGCCCATGATGTCATTATGACATCATGCCTCATGTCTTTCATCTCCATCTCCTTTTCCATGAGGATGCTTCTTCCTTCCCACACGAACTTCTTGCTATCCTCATGTTTTTCTTGAGTTTACCTCATGCCCTTCTTCTCAAACCGGTCCTAAACTATTTAGGACTCAGATGACCTACCCTAAACCTGTCACTATTCACTATATAAACCCACTCCTCTCTGTCATCTATCTTTCCTTAGTCCTATTCACTTGTATCCCTCTCCACCTTAGGGGCCAGTTACAACTAGAGTACTACTCTTCTCCAAATCTTATCCTTGTCTCTACACTTTGCTGGCTTCATGCTCATTAATGCACACTCATTGTCATACCTCATTTTATGCTCTATCTGGGAACCATAAACTTCCTCATTGCTAACTATCACATTCTAGTCCACGTCTGGCTAGATACCTGCCACTGTAGCGTCCACACCATTGCTGAGGTTGCACAATGCCTAGATTAGGTGTTGTCCTCCTTGTTTGTTTCTTTTGTCATTCAACCCGGTTTCATATATATAAACCCTCTCCTCTCATCATCTATCTCCTTAGTCCTATTCATTTGTTCTCCTCTTCTACCTAGAGGCTGGGAACTGACTTCTCAAGTACCACTCTTGTCTTCTTCTTATCCAATCTACTCTGCATTTGCCATCTTCGTTCTTGTCATCAGATGCTCATATATGTTCTACATTTGCATACTTGCTATCAACACCTTTGAATTGTATATCCTTGTTCACATTTGGGTTGACCCTCATCTCCATACTGTCATCACAATTGCCAAAGTTGTTGTTCCCCTAAATTAGGGTAACATCTCCAGTTGTTGTTTCAGTCCCATTTCACAAACCTTATTGACTTGCACTGAGTATTTGTGCAGTTATTTAAATTATTATTTACTTCACCAACATCTGTTGATGAAGAGAATAATGTTCCAGTGAAATGTTAGCATGCAGAAAGGCACACTCAGGCTAATGTGGCTGGAATTCTCAAGATGAAGAAAGTAACCCCCTATGTCATTGCATACATAGCAGTGCAGGTAAGAGTGTGACTGGTTGAATACTGGTTTTGACAACTTTTGTAGGTTCATTTTGCACTCACAAGCTGTGGGTCTTGGAGGCTGCAAGACACACTGTTTGACTACACTGTGTTCTACAATGCCATTATTAGGTGGTTCAAAGACACGGATAATGCAGAGGAGAAAGCATCTGTAGATGAAATATTATTGTGGTGGAACTGGTAAGTCCCTAGTCCACTCAAAAATGCAAACATGATTCAAAGTAGATTTTCAAGCAAAATTTTTGGCCTAGAAGCAGTTCTTAACTACTAGCTGCAGGCTACTGAAAGGGCTTCTGTTGCAGCCTCATTCAAGAAGCACTATACTGACAACACAGTGGTGCAACCAGGGGAAAGTGATAGGGCAGTATAGGACTGACAATGCAGAAAGGGCTCCATGAGCATGCAATGTAGGGGTGAGGCAGCATAGGAGATCTGCAATCTATTCTAATTTCTGAGTTACTTCCAAAGACCAGAATTTGTAGCTAGTTCTTACTGAAACAAATAGCCAATATTCCACTGGAGAAAAAATAAATTTATTAAGTGCATGGCTAACTTCCCCAATCTTTCCTCTTCTGTGCAACTCCCTTAATCTTTCTTCTTCTGTGTAACTACCTTAATCTCTCTTCTTCTGGGTAACTACCTTAATCTTTAATCTCACTGAGACAATTTTGGCCAATATTTAGAAAGACTGTATGGTAAACTTGATAAGATGTACCCCTAGCCTTCCTGCTAACATCAACCTTACTGGGAAATCCCTGTAAGTCTTGTATATCTTCATCAGACAACCTAGGCTTATATTTGATTATGCAAATTATCAATCTCTCAAAAAGTTATGTCAAGAGGGTAGTAAGTATAATGCTGTCAATTGTTGCTCGATTGAATCAGATTGTGACTAAAGTGCAAAACAGTTTTTGATATTTGACATCTTCACATGGGCTTATATACTCATATAAGATATTCGTTACTCTCATGATGTGAATTCAGAGTTAATGTCGTCATTCAAATGTGTGTCGGCAATTCCCAGCAGCGCGAACACTCCTACAACGACCACAACAACGAGTATCTGCCCGTGCAGCACATTCCCTCGCAAGACAGCCATTCTGGTATTACGGGTTTGAATTGGGTTCGTTTACGTCTACGTTCCTATCCGATGGCGTCACGATCGGTAATGCGACCGAGCCGGAGTTCCTTCCGTGCTACTAGATCCGTATGCGAGGGGTGCTGATGACGGTGTGATTCGGTACGGTAAAGTACTCAGAAACCGCATTCTGCTGGCGAAATCTGTCATATCGGATTGCGACTGTGGCAACGTGCTGAGTTGGACTCGCAATACGTTCCTGATGACTCCCTCTGCAAAGTCACCACAGTTCGATGATCCTTACCAGCTGGCCTTCCTATGGACGTCATGAGGTGGAAGCACGCACATTTTGGTCCTGGTCGGATGTGGTGTTCAAATTTTGAACAAGTGGATCCGACTTCTAGTGTTTCAGGAAAAACATTCCAAATAAATTATAAGCGATCTCCATGGAGTCTCACTGCTCGTGACACGTGTATAGTGAGTAGTACTGTTGTTCCTGTTTAAGACGCTGACGGAGTCTGTCACGACCAAACGTGTAGCGTCACTTGCTTCCCCTCGAGTTTAATAAGAAAAGTCCGATACCAAGTTGAATATTATATCTTCCAAAGGCTTCTCCCCAGCATGAGGTTGTTCGTTGCACTCTCCGTCGTCTTTGCAACGTGTTCCCTTGCCAGTTCTCCAGGTATCACCGTTCCATTGACAAAGGTCAAACGCACAGAGGCGTGTCTTGGTGGACAAATTCCCGCTGAGGCTGCTCGTGCTCGTGCTGCGTTCCTAAAGTCCCGTGCACCCAATGGACCGACCATTGCACCCTTGACCAACCAAGCAGCATTCTACACAACAAGAATCGATATTGGTTACCCTCCCACGTCATATAATCTCGCTATTGATACCGGTTCCCCGCTCATTTTTTGCGGGTGAGTGTCGATCAACGATTGGGTCGAGTAATGTAGTAATTGATGCGATATACGGTCTGTCCTTATCGCAGTGTTGGGAAGCCATACCATCGGACGCCCACCAGTATTCTCACCGGGCAATCTGTGAACGCGACTTATGGGTCGGGTGAGTTCACAGGATTGGAGTGTAAGGATCTTGTAATTTATCCACCTCAAATTACTGACGACCGACAGATTTGGACCAGGTGGCCGTCGCACCCAATCTTGTCATCACCCGCCAATCGATCAGCGATGCACTTTCGTCTACCGGTTTTGATGCCATAGGTCTTGATGGCCTCCTCGGTCTGTCTCCTGTCAACCTCACGAAGGGCATACTCTCACCTGATACGAATGCAACGATTCCAACGGTCATGAATAACCTCGCCTCACAGGGACTTATCGAGAAACAGATATTTAGTGTTTACTTTACCCCTTCAACAAATATCAGTGAAAACGGTGAGTAACTAATCCTTGCATATAGTATTGTCGAGCCTGAGATAAATAGATCCCCCTGTATTGACATACGGAGGCGTTGATCAAAGTTTGGTATGTTTACGGTGCTTGTCTTGTGGTTGTCAGCTTGGTGCTTATATGTGTCATCCACAGTTCCAGGGTGAACTGACATACACTCCTACGACCACGACATATCCAGCGGCCTGGTCCTGGGGTGTCAATGTTACTAAGTGTACATACGGCAGCAGAACCATTATCGCACATTCCACCGCTGGGATTGTTGACACTGGCACCTCGCGTACGTTCCCTTTTATTATTGTTCTTGATACTCGATCTAACACAGGTAGCGTGTCTATTCAGCGATCATGTTTGCAGACGATTTCTTTAACACATACCTAGAAGCAATCCCAGGAGCAAAATACAACTCGAGCTTATATCTCATTGAAATACCCCCAAAGTCCATCAAGTTCATGCATCCTCTCAACTTCGAAATCGCGGGTAGAACATTCACCTTGGACGTTCAAGCCCAGCTAGTTCCACAGTCCGAGAACGCGGCATGGGGTGGCGACCCTGGGAAACAATACGTTGCGGTTAGCAGCACAGGAAGCCCCAGTGGAACGGGGTTGGATTTTTTTCTCGGATTGCAGTTCATGCAGAGGTACTATGTGGTTAGTTGTGGCTAGTCTTTGGGAAAAGCATAAACTCATTTTTTGGCAGGTGTTTGATGCGGACGACAACCGTGTTGGATTTGCCCAAACGTAGGTCGTGATCTATGTCGAGTTTAGTTAAAATCTGAGGTTGTCCACACAGGAGAAACACTTTTTCCCCATGCCCGGATACAGTTCCCCCCGTAGGAATTCCGCATATCTGAAATTCCATTATACTCGAGTACAGCTATTGTTGATGAGTCGATGTTGAACTTCCACTAATCCTACTGTACATACCGTCCTGCCAGATCGCTAGTTACCACGTGTCCGCCCATATCCAGGAGGCACTTAAAATGCACAAAGCAAGGGTAGATATGATCGAATCTACATTCTTGTAAATTTCCACATCTCGTCCTTCCCTCCATCAAGTTAACAATAATCATTGATGAACGGTATCCTGGTCTGGTTGCCCCTCAACATACTATGTGACAGGAAAAATTCAGTTTGCGGGCAGTGTATGCGCGCAATCTTCAAGGCAGACAGGGGTGACATCAATACAGGGTTCGGTTTAACATCTGAGTTTGGTCACGGCATTGCTTCGAGCACAATCGCGTGTGCGGATGCTGGGCAGAACGAAGGGTTAGAGGAGGGGGAAGAAATACAGCGTGCGCGATGGAAATCATTGTGTTGGGTCTAGTCCTTGAAATTGTATCCCAAGCATCCCCTTGTTATTTAAGTGCGTTCAGTACGGAAGTTCATTATATGCATGGTCCACGTTGCTTCGCTTTCAGGCAGAGTGAACGTAAGGGATAGTAAAAGTGTATTTGCCATGGGACCCTCCAGAGCTGGCACGTGCTCAGTGCTCACCATCAAGCCATTGTTCGGAATGGACCAGGCGACATGTAATAACTTGAGTCCGTTTCTGAAAGGTCGATTCTTGGCGCACCCTAGGTCAATGTTGTTGCCTGCAATCAATCAATCAATCATGATACATGTTTCATGCGAAGTGCTTACAAAGGTAGATCAAACAGTTCCTGATGTGACGGCCGCCGGGAGAAACCGCCTGATGAATTTGTCTCATTACGACGATGAATTCCATCTCCTTCCTTCAGGATTGAGGCTTGAGGTGTGCGCAGAAGTCAGTCAGTATCAAACTCAGTTTGGGTCGATAGACCACGGAAGACGTCAGATACTGGATACATGACGGCGGCGTGAAGTTGTGTGACATGATCTAGCCGTGAGTCATGGCCTTGCTGGACGCCATGAGCCGAAGGTGTCAAGCACAGGAGTCCGTGTGACAACTTGCTAGTGTATCCGAGTAGTTATTCGTGAAGCTGCAATAATCCAAAAGAACTTCTCCTGCAGCAGAGCTGGATTAGCTTCGTACAAAGTATTCAAAAAGGAAGTTGAAGACCCAAGAGTCATTTCCGTATGGTACGCAATCTTGTCAACTATTTTTGCCTGAGTACTACTTTGCGAACTCGTACAGAATCTGTTTAGCACCAAAGTCATGCTTCCGGACGGCTTACCTTCGCGGCTGATACGGCTCTCTAGGTTGAAAATCAAGGAGTCTGCCTCGATGCCACCGAGAATTAAGCCAAGTACTGTCGACTGGTTCAATTCGACTTCTGCCTGGATGCTGTGCTATGCGAAGGAATGCTGACTCAGAGCGAGTTCGATGTGTTCATCAGACTTGTTGGAATCGTCGTCTGAAGAAATGAACAACCTAACCTGGTAAGGTGTTTTCACAGGGCTTCAGACATACGATGATACGCTGGGGCCTTTCTGCACATCTCTGAACTTGCTCGTTTCGTGCAACTTCAACACCAAAAACGGATACACTGTTTAATGTGCCAATGGTGCCCGTTCCATCATTACACCGTGACCATTGGGGTAAGTTTTCCAAGGCTCTAACTACAGGAATGCAGACAGTTTGACTTTATCTTCAAGTTACAGAATATGTTTGACTCGGATGCGGACCGCCTACTATAGTATCGGGTCCAGCGATTCGGGCCCTACTTTTGCCGTAAGTCAGACTGGCAAGCCCTCTAAGCCCCTCTTGACCCCATCTTCGGTTCAGCGGAGTCATTCAAGTAAATTTACTGAAGTCGCTTGGCCAAAAGTGAGCAAGTTCTTTTCTCTCAAACTACAACCACCATGGTAAACCATGACAGACACCTCGATGAAGACTCCACTTCTCCAGGCAAAGTCCAAAACATCGTTGCCCTGGGGTCAGATGAATATTATGTTCCTTGCTGTGGCCGCGGAGCCCATCTCCTCCACATACATACATCCTTTCATCAATCAGGTTCGTCAACAGTTGACCTTGGAGCTGGATGCATGATGTTCACATGTTGGCGTCCTGGGCCATTTGCATGAAAAGCTCATCCGCGAACTTGGCATCACAGGGGGAGACGACCGCAAGATTGGTTATTATGCAGGTCTCGTTGTAAGCGTGCAATCTGTTCACACTACCCATTTTTGCGTAGGAATCCCTCTTTTTCTTCACACAGGCACTCTTGTGGAAATCGGCTTCCTTGTCCTTATCCCCTTGTTTTACTCGTCATCGATTGAAATCGGTGGCCTAGGATTTCCCCCATCTACCATCGGCACATACTTGGCAATATTCGGAATCGTGGACGGATGTGTAGAAGCATTGTTTGCCGCAAGGATTATAGAGTGGATCGGAGCCAAAAGATTGTTTTGCTTGGTTATCCTAGGGTTTTACCCGCTGATCCTCCTTTTCCCAATCATGAGTGCTGTTGTTGCAGCACAAGGAAAAGTCGGGCCAATAATTTGGATCCTCGTCGTTCTCCAACTCACATTCATGGTCCTCGTGGATCTGTCTTATAGTGCGTGTCATCAGTTTGCACATAACTGATGATCTCACTACGGTTGGGTAGGTGTCATCTTTATGTTTACCATGAGAGCGGCCCCCAACAAAGAATCACTGGGCTCAACGAACGGACTGGCTCATAGTCTGACGTCGATCGCACGTGCGATTGGTCTGGCATTGACCACTTCATTGTTTGCTGTTTCCAAGGAGTACAATCTCCTAGGCGGCAACTTAGTGTATGTCATTCTGGCAACACTCACCATCATCTTAGTTTTCCTATCGCGACGTTTACCAGAGCTCGACGATATGTAGTAGGAATTTGAAGAGGAACGAAAACTTATATGGGTAGCGCAGTGTCCTTCAAACTAGCACATGTATATGGGAATTATCAGTCTTCTCAGCCCCCCTTTTTGTTCGCAGGATCGTGAAATGGATGCATTCGTGGTGATACAAAGTGTCGACAACTCGTAGTTCACACCATGAGCGTAGTGCTGCATGGGGTCCCCCTTTCCCGTTTTTGCAAGTTCGCTGTATAGGTCGTTCGTCCATGCGTGGCTCGAATCAGCATCCATTTTGATCGTGCAATTGCCAATCGCTCTCGCTCACCGTAGCTGCACGCTGAACTCGTCCTCGATGTCATCGTCGTCCCAGTTATCGTCCCAGAGCTTGTCCCCGCTCGAGTTGGCAACTTCGGGCGCGGCACCGTTCAAATGCGCCGTATCGTACGTGTCGTCCCAGCTAACCCAACCCATGGTACGCGCAAAACTCACCTGCACATTCGAATTACTCAAACTCTTCCTCTAGAACACCGAGATGTTCTGGGTCAACAATATCGTTGCTAGTCAGACCGGGGACGCATACCATTGTGTAAACTTTTTATACTCGTCTGGTGTGGGTTCAGATAAACCCTGTCATGGTGCTGTCACCTGCCATCACTCGGCGGTAGAAAAATAAGATGGCGGCCACTGGTGCTATTCAGTGTGGACAGCATGATTAGAACGATGGAAGGATACTGATTATCACTCATTGTCAGACTTCTTCTTGGGAGGTTCGAAGGGCCCGCAACTTGTATCATAGGCTATGTATGTAGCCAACATGAGTGGATGACATAGTAAACAACAGTATCCAGTATGTTGTTATGCTTGACTGTGGGGTGACCGCCGGAGCGCGCAGTTGGACTCGACTAGTACCTGGATCGCACGTCGGTGATAAATTGACTGTCGATTGGCGTTTCATCGCCTATCAACAGCCTGAGAGCAAGCCGAATGTTGTACGGTCCTGTGGGAGTGGACTCCTTCGTATGAGAGCGATAGCATATCTGGTGGCCGATTTGATCCCTCAACTGGCGATGATTTGGAGAATCCCTCAGGGAAATAGGATTTTAGACGTCCGCAGTCATCTTGGCGTCTATCATGGGCAGTGTTTTTCGCGGGGAGAGTCGAGTCAGTGCAGCGCTTCGATCACGGCAAGGCAACTGGAGAAGGGTGTCGTGGAGAGTGAATGACATTCAGAAATGGCGAGTACCAAGTACCCGTGGTTGAGTCAAGGCAAAACAGGTGTCAACACAATGAACTTCAACACGACTGCACTAAGTCGACGACGACGACGACGACTGACGCGATACATGTAAGCGAGCGGCTTGCATCGTTACAAGGACTCGAATCGCCGCTGCGATTACTCTTCAGGCACGTTGTCCGTGAACCACCGGGTCATCTACCACTTGCAGGATGCGCTCTCCTGGGATCTGAGCGACCAGGTTTGTACTGACACCGACGAGGTTGGACGACCAGTTGTTGGTGGTGTATTTGAGAACGCTGCTGTGGGCGGTGATTGCGCAGTAGACAACAAGGCGATGATCGGGCGTGCAGAGCCGGACACGCAGGAGAAAGGCCGTTGAGGATGAAAAGGACAAGACCAACCATCCGGATTGGAGCATTGCCGTGTCATTTCGAGGATGGATAATATCGCGAGTACTTAGCTATATGTAGTTGAATAGATCGTTCGTCGGATTCACAAACCCAACTACATAACCTGGATGTCGCTCGCTACATCGACCTCGGCCTCGACTCAACATGCAACCCTTCCAGCATCTTCTGCTCGTAATCCAATAACCTTGCGATCGCGTAAAATATTGGGCACCACCTTCACAGACTCAGCAACAACAGAAGCACTTCAAACCCTGTCGCATTTATACAGTACACCACCCGCTTCTCTACCCCATGTTGAAGACCAAGAACACAGCGGAGAGGACGATGACGATGATAGCTGGAGCGACCTGGATTCTGAAGGAACCGCACAAAGAGACGGCGGATCAGGACAAGCGGACGTCCCCAACGAAACTGCAGCGCGCGTGCGCAAGAACCTTCAGAGAGATTTGGAGAACAAGTTAGCGGAGGGCAGCCAGCAATTTTTGAACGCATTCGCAGAAGTGGATCAAGTATGTCGTTCAATCTTTCCGTTCTCCATTCGGCCCATACATCTAGCACCTTCCTTTCTTTTGTGCATTTAGAAACTAGATGACTTGCAGAAAATTGTGACGGAGATGCGACAGCACTGCGACGATGCCGAGGCACAGCTCAAGTTGACAGAAGATGCGAGTCGATCGCTGCTCGAACAAGCGGAAAGTCTGAGAAACGAAAAGTGGGTGTTCAATTTCATGAGGGAGCCGTACGCATGATCATTCCCCCAAGGCAGGAGGTGGAATCGCGAAAGTCCATTGTATTATTGTTTCTCGACCGTTTCACACTCAATGACGATGAAGTTGAAGCTATCACTTCCCGCGAGATATCACTGGGCCCGCAGTTTTTCTCAGCTATGAGTAAGACCGAGCGAATTCGAAGCGATTGTAGAGTACTAATGTCTGGGGAGGACCGACCGACCAAGGCAGGGTATACTTCTTTCCGTTAATTTGTCTCCTGAAAAGTTAAAAGTTTTCCTCGTTCTAGCATGGATATAATGTCAACGACTTCCTCTTATCTCGAGCACGGTTACGACAAGGTTTACCGCTGGCTGACGTTCGAATTCCGCCGGATAGGGAAGGAAAGCCAACTCGAAGTTAGTTCGATGATGCGTGAATGTATCCATCGGCTTTCACAACGACCCGAGTTGCTGTCGTAGGTACTGATATCTGTCTTTCAGCCACACCCATTGACCAAGTCATCCAGCGAGGCGCTCACATTCCTCTCAGAGGCGAGGCAGAGCACTCTCCTCACACTCTTCCTCGATGCTCTCACCCGCGGCGGACCGTCTGGATTGCCGCGACCCATTGAACTACATGCACATGATCCCATTCGATATGTCGGTGATATGCTTGCGTGGATCCATCAGGCAATAGCTGCAGAGTGCGACTTCCTTGAAGGTCTGTTCAGCCTGAACGGTCAGCGTCGCATGGTAGGGGCCATACGCACGTTTAACGGAAGTGAAGAAGAAGAGTGGGTGAAGGAGTTGCTGAGTTCTTCCGTGGGCAAGCTTTGTGTGCCACTCAAGGTAAGGGAAGGAGCATCTGACGCGCGCAATTGACCTTGATGGTGCTCGCGGACTCGAATGTAGGTTCGAGTTCTGCAAACTGTACGAGCACAGGAGAGCAGCATTCTATCGTACAGGATTGCCAACCTTGTTCAGTACTACATGCTCACTATGCAACGGACGATCGGGGGCCAGTCTCTACTTTCCCAGACACTCCAGGAGTAAGCGCTTTTCTGTCACATCTGAAGATTGGTCGCCATGTTTGATCATGTTCCAGGATAACAGGAGCTAGTTACCAAGTTTTCTTCGACTCGATAGAGGCTCAAGGACGTGCCTTGCATCGCATACCTTTGGTCCGTCACCTATAACGCTTGCTTTGCCTTTTTACTCATGCGCGACACCAACGCATCCCATAGGATCTCGACGACCCGACCCTCTCTCCTCCGCATTCAATCATCGACCATGCCCAACTCTTGCGTGAAATCATGCAGGTCTATGATTCCTCCCTTCTCAACGAAGGCTCCCCCGGTCCCTCCGAGGCAAGTACAGGGTTCCGACGCATCCTGGACGTCATGGTCGATCCAGCTGTCACTATGTGTACCGCCGCGGCCGGAGAAAAGGCAAGGTTGCGTCCGAAATGGGACCGTGCCGTATTTATGCTCAATTGCCTAGGCTATCTGGAGGTATGTGTGTTCGCCGGATCGAGTCTCCCGTATCCTTACGTCGTACCTGCGTGGACGTTAAGAGCGTGCTCGATCCGTTTTCGTTCACGGAGGACAAGCGGAGAGAAGTGAGGGATAATATCGATGAGAGAGTCCAGTTACTTGAAGATGAGCATGTAAGCCTTCTTTCACACACACCTCACCTCATTCGATCGTCTCTAAATCGCCAATCTAATATTTAGTATGAAAACATCCTCAAGGATGCCTCTCTTAGCGATGCGATACACACTTTGGAGACAAAGGATCCTGCGGTGAGTCACTCGCCACGTCCGCTCCGCTCGACCCGACCGCTTACTTTCTACCACGATTGTCTGACCTTTTGCTTCCGCTCCTGCTGTTGCTGCGACGATGACGGCGAAACAGACCCCGCTCTCTCGTCTCCCTGCGACGGAACCAGAAGCGCTCGCCAAAGCGCTCGGGAAATTCTCTCTTTGGCTCTCCACCCCAGACGTGATCTCTTCACCCCGTCTATTCCCGCTCTCCTCATCGCTCCTCGCCGCGCAGGTCCACCGCGGTGCGCTCCGGCGACTCGTCCGTGCTTACAGTGCGCTATGTGAACAAGTACGTGAAGAGAGCGCGCGAGGGAGATACGAGGCAGGAGGTGTGGTTCTAGGGAGGGAGCGGCCGTTCGGACAGGTGGAGTTGTTGAGGCAGATCTTTGGACTGGAGGAGGACGCGTGATGGTGTAATTTGATTGTTGCCTGCTGATGAAGTTTTTGACGTACGTGGGCGACATTATCTTGTGATGATGATGTGTGTCTAATAGGGTTACTCGTAGACCGATATCCAGTCCTGTTAGATATTCTTTTCGTCACCAAACTAGCGGTGTTGATACCTTGACTACCATTACTGTTATGATCGAGTCATTCAAAGTTTAAACGTTCACCCTCGTACATTTCGTGGGGAATACGGTGTCACGGTGTCTCGTCCATTATGCCGTTTACAATGGTTATGCCACGTTGGTAAGTTTTTACTCGTCTCCTCGTCTCCTCCACCCTCGCGGCCATTTCACGCTCAATACGGCGTGTCTTTGCAACCCCGTACACGCAGGCGATGCGTGTCTGTGCTTGCAGGCCGCTCGTTGTTGACGATGTACCTTTGCGACCCTGTGTATGCATTCGTTGGGTGTCTGCACTTGCAGGCTGCTCATAATTGACGGTGTGTCCTTGCAACCCGTCCTCGTCTCACTGTTCCTCACACTTGAGCTCTCGCAGCGGCATTTCGGTGTGTCTTCAGGGTCCTGTACTACTAGTACATGCGGCGATGAAAACGACACTGTCGTGTCATCACATGGAGCCCACTTCTGCCCAACAATATTAACATTAGGCGGAACTACACCACATGCATGCATGCATACTCAATCCCAACGGTGATAACAACGATACTGTACACGCTACCGCGACCAGGGGACCTGTACCCATCAGTACCTGGCCTGCTGCCGACCCTCAGGTTGCCCACTACAGGTTATCTGTGTACTGTGTGTACCAGAACCCTTCAACTTAACCCTCCACTCTTTTCAATTTCATACACTGGGCTGGTGTTTGTTGGAAGGGACCACAACGTAGGGATGGTCGTCCCGTGATGATATTACTCGACAGGCAACAACAATACAACTCGGAGATTGAAAGCGCATAGTAATAGTCCAACCCTTTGGTGATACAGTCAAATTACACAAACATGTCTGCACTTACACTGTGGCAATGGGTAACAAACAGGCATTTTAAGAGGCGGATGCGACCCACTGTTATTTGACACTGAGTGCCGGATGACTGCACTCTCAAGCTGCCTGAGATATCGTCCATCAAGACAAGAAGAGTCCGGAACGTCATGGAAGAATGTTGATCACATGCGCTCAATGGTCTCTCGATTCAAAATATTCGATACATCTGCCTCAATGTCCTCGATGGTCTTCTGTGCTTCGAGCATGGTTTGCATGGCATGCTTCTTCTTCAAAATGGCAGAAAACCATCGTTGGGACTGCTCGTTGGCGTGAGAAGCCAAAAAGCCAATGTTCGGTGATATCTATAGAGTAGATTCAGTATACGCCAACGCACGAGGGTACCATATGCTGATACCATTCTCCAGTACTACCACTGAAGGCTGGCATTGTATGCAGTCGTTTCTGGGGATTCAGACTGCCATGACATCGAGCCCTCTCGCTCTTCCGAAACTGCTTCTGGTTGTGGAGGGAGAGCATTCAGAGGAGCTGTCACTGGAGCGGTAGCCGCATAAGGCTGTTCCAAACCGCAGAGAGTAAATGAAGAGGGTGACGATGGGGTCGAAAGACTTGGCATAATCACTGCCTCGATTCCACTCATGTTCAGGTTGAAGATTGCTGAGAGAAGCTCAAGTTCGAGTACAAGCTCAGGTGTTGGTATGATAACCACAATCTGAAGAGGCGAGAAACGTCAGACTCTGCATGGTAGCAGCTTTGCGCTTCTGGAAGTATACTACAAAAGGTACGCCATGGCCACAGAGGGGAATGCACACAATATCATTAAACTTAAAATGTTGGACATAAAATTATTTCAAGCCTCAGAAAAGCAAGTGGTCGTGGCACCGCGCAGGGAAATCGATAAGGTTCTACTAGTATGCCTCAGACGGGTAAGTGGTCGTGGCGTCGCGCAGGGGAATACAGGGGTATTATGCTAGATCTTGATCAGGCTGGCACTGCATTTAATCGGCTTGTCATGTTTTCTTTTTCACTTGTGCACTGCACACCCTTTATCCCCACAGCCTGGGCATTTTAACCTGTGCATGTTTTAGCCCCATGCCTGTAAAGTAGTCATTCGTACACTTAATGATATATATATCGTATGGAACTACAGACTCCAGATCTAAAAGTCTTGATTTACAGCACAGATATATAAAATAGAAGTATAGTGTTACACATCATTTATTGGGCGTGTCGGGGTGGTAAGGGAGGTCACATATGCCAAGGAAGGTCATTCGGGGCGACGACCGCTGAAGTCGAAAAGATGTTGTGGCGAGGACATAAAGGAGTGATAACCCGAGAGGACCTGGACTGCCCTCAGCTCCCACCGATCAACTCTACCTCTCCATTGTTAGGCGAATATGGCCATTCCACTGCCCAAGTCGTGTTCCACCTCTGTTTTGAACGGGATATGCACTGTCTTGAGAGCAAGATTAGGGTGACATTGTCTATATGAAAAGGCCTGAGTAGCGTGGCGTAAGTTAACGATTAATCCGCAATCCATCGTACCAAGTTGATGGACCTGAAGCACTAGTAAAACTAATATTGAATGTATTCGCGTATCCAAGTAATCGCAATGTGTACTTTATAATGCCTGAAGCTGAGCTCACAGGCTGTACCACTGGCTAGGGTGATGCCAGTGCATATCGGAAACGAAGATCAAAAATCCTCGTCCAGCGTACTGTCATATCACACATGTCACCATCACCCGCTGAAAGGAAAGGTTCCGCAAGAAATCACGTACAACCTGAAAGCTCCGTATCCCCCAGAAACGCCTCCCGCCCACGGATCCGTATAATTCACATTCGCCTTCGAGTAGTCCGACGTGCGTTTCTCGAAAAAGTTGGTCTTGCCTTGCAGCGAAATCATGTCCATAAAGTCGAACGGATTCTGGGCGTTGTAGGCCTTGGCATTGCCGAGCGATACGAGCAGGCGATCAGCAACGAATTCGATGTATTGACACGTGAGCTGCGCGTTCATCCCAATCAGAGCCACCGGTAGAGCGTCTTTGAACGGAGGGCGGAGGTAAACATACATGACCCGTTGGGTATATCAGGAACGTACCCGTCAGGAACTCTTGTTCGATCTTGACGGCCTCCGTTATGATGCGCTCGATAACGTCGGGGTGCGGTCGCCGCTTGAGGTAGCTAAACAGCAAGCAAGCAAAGTCGGTATGCATTCCCTCATCGCGGCTGATGAGCTCGTTGGAAAAAGTGAGACCAGGCATGAGACCGCGCTTCTTCAACCAGAATATGGCTGAAAATGAGCCAGAGAAAAATATCCCCTCAACAGCAGCAAAGGCAACGAGGCGCTCGGGAAATGTAGAGTTGTGGTCGGAGATCCATCTGAGAGCCCAATTGGCCTTGCGCTTGATACACGGGATGGTCTCAATGCCATCGAAAAGGTACCCCCGTTCGGCCGAATCCTTGATGTACGTGTCAATGAGGAGAGAATACGTCTCGGAGTGGATGTTTTCCATCATGATTTGGAAGCCGTAAAAGGAGCGTGCTTCTGCGACTTGAACTTCGTTCGAGAAGCGCTCCACCAGGTTTTCATTTACAATGCCGTCTGAGGCAGCAAAGAAGGCGAGAACACGAGAGATAAAATAACGTTCGTTAGAGTTAAGACGATTGTTCCAGTCACGGATGTCATCTGAAAGGTTTATCTCTTCAGCGGTCCAAAAGCACGCTTGCGCTTTCTTGTACAGTTGCCATATCTAAGTGGATGATCAATCATGAAAAGAAGCAGAATGTAGGGTACATACTTGGTGATATTGTATGGGAAAGAGTACGAATCGACGCCTGGACAATTTCAACAAAGGTTCCTCGCCTGGCAGTAAATGCATGAGCGTTGCGGGGTGGTCGGGACGAGTCGAAACACAGTACACTCGGACAGATCCACATCACCCACAAACTTTTTGCGAAGATTGTTATCTCCTATTCCAGACTCGTTACGAGATTTAGGGGGCTGTGGATGCATGTTGGAGTCATCGATGCCTATATGGCTGGTATCACAATCTGGCTTGGGTGGACTTCGTGACAAGCTTGCAAAAGCACTGATGATCTGACGAAAGGATGAGGGTTTGGAGAATGCCGGCCGTGAATTACTACCTGCCTGCTTGTTGGAGATAGAACCAGTACAGGAGTGTGTCATTTATGAGAGAGAAAAACAGAAAGATATTATCAATAGGCCAGATGTCCGAGTCGGCCAGCGTTAGGGGTCTATCTTATCTAATCTAAGATGCGCAGAGTTGAGGCAAGAGTTCCTTGTAATGGAGTTGTACATATTTACCAAGAGGGTCTGACTACACGCACTGAAGTCGAAAGAGTCGTGCCAGTACAACAAACTAGACCAATGACTATTCGAGCTATAAATTGCAATTAAGAGGACAGTTCGCTACTTGTGGCATAAAGTACCGGAGCTCCAGAAGAACTGAGACATCTTCTACTGCACTCGTACAGATCTTCGTTTCCGCTTCCGTAGCATTGCTTGAGGGCCTGACGGAGGGGCCGTAGGTGGACTTGGAGGTCGCGTGAAATACGTTGATCGAGCGAGGACGCTGAGAATAGTGGTGGACAGGTAGTGGCCGAACATCCCAAAGGCAGCCCCGACGATGCACGCAACGGCACAGAACACGTAGATTGGGTATAGGGCGAATGCAACCCTATAGAAGATCGAAAACGGGGTGAACAGTACCATGTCAAGGGTGATTTGGACCACGGTGGTGATGGGGGAAAGTAGGACCTGCAGGAAGGACCAGATGATGCACAACGGGTACACCGTGGCGCGAAGAAAGCGGACTCCGAGGCGAAACAAGAGAGATGACCCAGCTAGAACCAGCTGTAATACAGGGAGAAGCGTGGCAATTGGAGGGGGTCCTGACGTTCCAGGGACGTTTTCAGTCATCCCAGTCATAGTTGGATCTGACATGGCAGCAAACGCGGCCGCTGTGCTACTATTCGGGACCGGTATACGTCAAACCATCACGAAGTGAAGCAGAAGTACTAACCAAGCCCGGGGATTATGGATGGAGGAGAATAAGTACTTGCCGTCGGAGTCTGGTTCAGCAACGGAACCGGGCTAACCGGCTACCAGTGCCATCACGTGCCGGTAAGGACCTTCGCGTATTAGTATGCTAGTGGATCGTATACTACAGCGATAGCAATTGACAGTACGACGGCTCTTGCACCCGAGATTGGCTCACTCAGACCAATGAAAGGCCGGTGGAACAGCTCGAGCCATTTGTTCAGCCACCCAGATTTCACAACAATCATAGTCACAACTGAGGAAGCATAGATTAATCTCACTGCTTGCATGATCATAGCTAGCAAAGACGAAATGAAATGCATTCCATCCTAGGATCTGTGTGGGGAATCTAATCTATCCAAGCGTCAGGCCATGAGGATTCTGGAACTTGCATTCAAGAATGTACCTACCTAGAGTAAAAAAGTAATTAGTGTCAACTACTTCAACTTGCTGAATAGTTTTGGCCCTGCGCAAGCCTACCAAGATGTGTGAAGCGGTCAAGTGGAGAATTAAACGAAGATGACATACATCAGCGCAGTGCATCATACTGTGGATGTGGCGGTTAGTATTTAAACGTGCGTCGTTTGTAGAATACCCACTGGACTGGAATTCGTCGGCCGAGTGCGATTACAGCAAGTCAGTCTGGTTCCTAGAAAAAGAGGGAGACAAAAACGTACATCTGATCGCAACACTGGTCAGCTACCGACGAAGAACATGGATTTAACAACTCACAATTCCTCTACACAGTCCTCGCCCTTGAAGCCTTCGCCTGCCGAGACCTTTTCTTGACAATGCTCAAAGTGTCGCGTCAGAGCTGCGCATTTAACCGAGTTTTTGCATTCTTCACGGAATACCGGATGCAACTGACAAATGAAAAATATGAACGGCAAAGGAAGTAGATCGTGTTTGTCGCACTAACGTCCTCTGGCTCTTCTTCTTCTTCTTCCGCTTGTTCAACTTCTTCGACCTGGGCAGACGCTACGACTTCCTCCTTCTCCTCTGCGGCGTCGGCGTGGACAACGTTTAGGAAGGACGAAAAAAAGGACGAGAGACTCATTGGCGCGACTTGCGGACTCGGCGTTTTATGCTGTCTTCGTCGCGAATTTACGGGTCGGACACTTTAGGCGCCGATTGAAATATATTAGATCTCCGCGCTTGTTCTCCGGAAATGCGTAGCGTCACTGCGTTGCATTCTCAAGAATGAATTCTTCTCCCGCAAAGTTTTTCGGACCTTGTGCGGAACAATCTTGTGGTTTCTCCCTCGCTCCAACTTATCAATTCAACACGCGCATCTCTTGACCGATAGTATCTTCCTAAAATACTCTTATCTCCTGTCACTTTAACAACTTTCCACCGTCCGACAAATATCTACGAGGAGGTTGTATACAGTCGACTCATGTTTCTATCAAGCAGTATCCAACCATGGAACGATTTTATTAGCCGAATAAACGGCGAAAGACCAGCTCGCCGCTCCCTCATCCCTCATACATACTCTGACTGCTTATCCTCTCAAGGAACGCCACCTGACCTGACGGCTAAGAATAGTCGACAGGACATGATATAAACCATGGCTCGTATTTTGCGTTATCTACCGCCAGTCTTCTCTCTGTGTGTCTCCTGCAATGGACACAGAAGCGTTCGACAAGGCTCCTCGTACCGCCTGTTATCTGGCCTCTTCTGATCTCAAGGAAAACGATTCTCCTTGTGAGAAGGGAAACCATACGCAAGTGGACATCGATTCCGTAGAACAGCAAGATAGCGGCGCACTCTCTCATCAGGCGATTAACACAAATGATCCTTTTCCCATCGATCCTGATGCGCCAGTGGAGAAAAACCAATTTACTTTCCGTGCAACCATCGTTGGTTGTGCACTCGGTGCTGTTATTGCAGCTAGTAACGTTTACCTTGGCTTGAAGGCATGCTATTCCTATGGATTAATCTACTCCATTAATCCGATGATCACAGACCGGCTGGACTTTCGGAGCTTCCCTTTTTGGTGCAATATTTGGCTTCGCGATTTTAAAGCCGTTGTCCAAGTCCCTCCCGCCTCACCTGGGAGGTGGCTACTTTGGACCCAAGGAAAACAATGTTGCGCAGGCGGCTGCAACCTCTGCCGGATCTCTGGGGTTACTCTTTACCTCTGGTTTTCCGGCCGCCTATCAACTGGGACTTCTTCAAGCGTCTCCACGCCAAGACATTGGTCGTTTGTTCACGTTCACAATCTGTTGCGCCTTTTTTGGACTGGCATTCTCCATCCCACTCCGCAAATTTTATATCCTCAAGTTGAAGCTTGTTTTCCCGACGGGCGTTGCGGCCGCGTACACGGTTCAGTCATTGCATGTAGGCAAAAATGCGGCATTGGATGCAAGCAAGAAGACAAAGGCGCTCATTCTTTCATTCTGTTTTGCCATCACCCTTCGTGTGGTGAGCGAGTATGCGCCCGCGCTGCTTTGGGATTGGCATATCTTCTATACGCTTAATCGCATTGGCTGGACTTCCGCGATTGCAGCAGAGAGTTGGGTCAGTCAAACCTGCTGAACTTTAAATTCCCAGTTCATGCTGATCGCTTTGTTAGGGGTGGATATGGGAATGGACGCCAGCCTTTATCGGCGTCGGGATGTTGACGGGCATCAACGCGTCTTACAGTTTCTTGGGTGGTGTACGTTTTCTCACTGCGTGAGGACTAATTTTAGGTCTCACTATCATTAGAGTTTTCTCGCGTGGGCCGTCATAGGACCCATCATCGTCAGTAGAGGATTGGTATGTGCTAGTATCCCACCACTAAGATAATATTCTGAGAACGACGTAGGCTTCAGGTATTCCTGCGGACGACAGTATACCCGGTTATATGAATTACTTTTCCATGTATGTTGTTTCCTCACTTAATGACAGGATCCTCATGCTTCAGCCAGGTCCCTCACCGACCCAGTGAATGACCCTTCTCCAAGATACTGGCTTGTAAGCTACTAGCTCTTATATACACACATCTACTAAACGAGAACTAGGTCTGGCCAGGTACGGTAATGCTGCTCTGCACAAGCTTTGCAGAGGTTGCCTGTAATGCGAGCTCGATCTACATAGCCCTTCGGGGAATGGTATTGAGCGTCGCTGAGAAGCTCCAAAGGCTCCCTTCCAGTGACAGAGCCAAGGACGAAATTTTTGACCCCGTTCCTGAAAGCGAACGTGTACCTCTGTGGATGTGGGGTTCTGTGCTCCTCGCAAGTATTGTCATTAGCTGTGTCGTCATGGGCGTTCAGTTCGGTCAAAATGTTGGTGTCACGCTTCTCGGTAAGATGTGTGGGCTCTTGATCTCATGCTTCTTTTCACTCACTCGGCCGTTAGCTATTCTTTTCGCCTTTCTCTTCAGTTTTATCGGCACGGAGAGTTGTGGACGGACGAATATCACACCGGTGACCGCAATTGGTTAGCTTAATTTTTGTTGGATCGCAGATTCGATCTTAATATTGAAATCAGGAAACGCATCTCAGCTGGTATTTGGTGGCATTGGGAAAGGAAGACATTCTTCTGCGAAGCAAAACGAGCTGCTTAATTCACTCTCGGGTATGCTCGCACTCGGTAGGTTCTTCCCACTCTCAACGAATGGCAAGCAACTAAACGACTCGCAACAGGCGCTTCAGAACAAGGCATGCAACCAGTTTTATTCGGCCCGTTCCCTGACTCTGATCCTATTTCATAGCGGCGGACATGATTGTGGACTTGAAGGCTGCCCATCTGCTCCGAACTTCACCGAAGGCTATCTTTTATGCACAGCTGTGTGGGGCAGTCGTGTCCATATTCATGTCAGCTGGTGTCTACATTGTGTTTTCGTCAGCATACCCCTGTATCAATAGCCTCTCGTACGACACATGTAGTTTCCCAATTCCTGATGTTCAGGCCTGGCGGGTATGTTGCACGACAACTTGCTCTGCTGCATTCTGTTACTGATGATGATGGAAAGGCCATCGCGGTTGCAGTGTCTTCCCCGACGCTGCCTATACCCCCGTCCTCGGGTTATGCAGCCATTGGACTTGGCGTGGCCTCTATCCTCTCGGTCGTGCTGAAATACCACCTAGTGCCTCCAAAATACCATGCATTCGTTCCGTGCGTATCTATCTCGGCGAGCGACATCGGTTCGCGAAAGCTCACTCCAACATTGATACAGCAACTTTAACGCGATGGGAATTGGGTTCATCATGAGTGGGCCTCCCGAGACTTCTTCATAGATTTGACGCGCTGATCCTCCTGGTATACAGACGTCTGCACGTACCCCTTGGCGATGTTTTTTGGGTCCACCGTCGCGTTCTTTTGGCGAGGAAGGTGAGCGTGCTCCCGGAATGACCCCCAAATGTGATCTGACGAGAATGAAAACCGCGCCAGATTCTTCCACCATTATCAGATGTATTGCTTTGCGATCGCGACGGGGTTCATTGCGGGAGAGGGTCTTGGAGGGATCGTGACGGCCATTCTGACGATTGCAGGTGTTTCGGGGGCGACGTATGGGACGACGGTTGGTTGTCCGGGAGGAGTTTATTGTGGATGAGTAACAGTGGTGGTTTTTGCATCACGGTTCGTCCTGGCTTTGTATCTAGCCGCTGTACTATTAGTATCGTTCACGCATACGGTGCATGGATGCATGTCCGAAACCCGTGCCCTCAGAAGGTTCTCTTCAAGTATTCTATCTGATACGATGCTGATAAAAAAATGTTGATGAATGCTTTCCGTGCTTGTCTAAAGCTAGTTGATCCAACCTGAAGATCTGCAATTGCCTACATTTTGTTTCAAGTCGTAGTATCATTTGTATGTGGCAGCATAGCCATTGCTTAGTAATCACGTAGTATTTCAAACTTTTGTACAAGTCACTACCTATCTCTCCAAGCCAGACTTCACCAAAAATTATACTAGCTAGTACTATTTCGGTTGTACCTTGATGTCAAGTGATTAGGCATACTTGGCAACCAAGGCCTGCACAATCCCCGACGCATCGTCTTCGCGTGCGACTCCCACAGAACCCCCAACCTGGTCATCCCATTGTTCCCCAATCGCGATCATCAGGTTCGCGACCACGTTCGCATCATACGACCTCCCATTTTTCTTGCAGCCCGTCAAGTACGCTACGAACTCCCTCCACCGCGACGCATAATAACTTGCCACGAGACCGCCCCACTGTTTCGACGCATAATCGTTGATCTCTCCCGTCGAGCCCCAGAGCGTGATCTGGTTCCGCGCGGTGTACGCAAGGTAGGCCGCATACGTCGCGTTGCCATGTGACCAGCTCTGCGCGGCGTCGAGCCAGTTGGACAGACGGAAATGCCTGTTCGTGAGCAGGAGGTCGTCGAGGTCGTCGATGAGCTTGAGGAGGGGTTTCCCAGCTGCCGCCACCGCAGCTGCATTCGTGTCGGACGCGTTGAAGACGGCGACGAGGGACTCGTAAAGGTCGATGAACCTGTTGACGAGGAGTTGGCGGGTCACGTCCACGAGGTCGTACTGGAACTCTGGATTCGTGGACAACGCTTGCGATGCGTGACTGGCGTTGATCAGCATTTTCAGGGCAGGGACGATGGTGGTGTCCGTGTCGTAAAACAAGAGGGTGGGGTGATGTCCCGTGCGGTTTACCAGCCCGGACAATGCTGGCGCGAGTTCGAGGATGCTCTTCACAGTCGCCTGAGTTAATGGATTTTGGTTGTTATACACGGTCGAGCCGAGGAGCTGCCAGGCATCTACGGCAGCTGACGGGAGATCGTCAATATTGTATCGCCTCGAGACCCATGAAGAGACATATGACGTTCGGTTGATGGGTATCGGTGACCAAGCCTGGTCGAGAAGAACATCATACACGATCTCGTTTCCTTCCAAACCTTCTGGCGTCAAACCCATACCAACCATGGAACTTCCAACCGAAGCAAGTGCATTCAACGGTGCCAGCGTGACGTTGACAAAGTTGCCCTCGAATCCCATATTCCCTCCATAGTCGTGTAGTTCACACCAGATCCATTGCTTTCCGTAATACGCATCTAGTCTTTGCCACTGAGGCTGCGCCTCGCTATAGAGGTCCAGGATGATCATGCTGTCGTTTCCTGGTACACCTCCGAGATACGCTTGAACGCGCTCTGTGGTCCAAAACGTTTCGGAGCTGAAGAACATCCAACCCTGCATCATCCAGATCGCTTCAGGGTCGGCGGCACGCAAGCTTGCGAACGTGCTTGACGCGATCGTCTGCAGGTACGACGTGTTACCACTATAAGGGTCGTTCTCGTTGTATTGATCGAGCGTATAAATATGTGACACATTTCCATAAACAGCCGTCTGTTTATCGATGAACGATTTTTGCAGGATAGGAAAGAGAGGGTCGAAAGGCTCCAGGAATGAGACGTTGGTGTACGCACTTGGGAAGCCGCTCCACTGGCCCCCGGTGACGATAGACGCATTAGGGTACAGAGTAGCGAGCGCACGCGGGACAAATCCGGTAAAGGACGGCATGACGGGGGTCATCCCGAGCTCGACCATACGTGGGATGAGCTGTTTCTGAAGGCCAAATTGGTCGTTGATCCATTCCATCGGGAGCTCACCGCCCCAGCTACCCTGGATATTACCGAAGCGGTTCCACGCCTGGAAAGGCGGGCCGGACAAAAAGTCGAAGATATCCGAGTCGCTCAAGCCTACTTCGCGAAATACTTGGATGAGGGTGTATTCGTATCCGACCCAGGCGAGGGGGAGATTGATGCCGCGGAGCGCCATCCAGTCGAGGAGGAGCTCCCAGTCGTCGAAGGAGTAGAACGCGGTCGTGTAGCTGAACGTAACCGTGTTGAAAAAGTAGCGGTATTTGACGATGGAACTGTGCGTCACGGGCGTACCGACGGCTGGTAACTCGCTCGGAAGATCATCAAGCCTGGAACCAGTCCACCAGATGTCGACACCACCGTATTCAGTGAGGTATCTGTTTAGAACAATGTTCATCAGATCGTGATGTCGTGAGTCATCCCATAACGGAAGAAGGGAATAAAAAAACTTGCGTGTACAGACCACGAGCGCACGCGCTGAGCGACGTGCACTGAATGTTGATCCGGGGATTTCCTTCGCCAGGCGAGCCTGCATCGCTCAAGGTGAACGTATCAAGGTCGCTGTCGTTTTGGGTCAGGCTGAAGTTAAAGAACTTGCTATGAGCCGGGATGCGTCTTTCGATTAGTGAGTAGAGGCCATTCAACGTCGGGACTTGCGCTGCTACAGCTCCCAAGGCGCTGAAAGCTGCAAACGTGGTACCACCGTTGAAAACTTTCATTTCCCCGAGCGGCGAGGACGAAATCGGATTGCTGGGGCCCGCTTCGACCGTGAAGTTCGATGGGGGAATAACTTGGTAAGAATCTTGGATGATTCCTATGAAAAGTTGAATTTGGATGATCTATTGATGTCTTGATCACCAGCTGGGATGATAGTAACTCGAACCGGTCTCGTCGGAATCATCTTGACACGGTGCCTGCAAGAATACAGAATAAGTATTCTATTCCCTCTCAGCCTGAGTGCAAGGCTCAAGCTTGGAAGATAAAGGCTTGTGTAGGAGCAAGACGGTGGCTTTGAAGTCGGGTTACTCAGGTTAGTAACATGGTGGTATACGTATTTAGGGTAACTATTATGTGAAACTGACAGTTGTTCGGAAGCTGACACTACTATAGACGAAAAAAAAATTCAGCAGGCATCGAGGCCGTATGCCAGACATAGATATGAATATAGTGTACGTGCGATATCATCCAACCATGCGATACCGGACCACCACGCGTCGGCCGTGAAACAAGTGATGCGATTCGTCGGGGACGACAACCGCCTCCAGTTCCCCAGAGAGTGTCTTCACGAGCGGAACAGCAGGTGTTACAGTGTTCCGAGGCGCGTTCGGCGTCAACGACGTGTCCTCACTGAACGTGACCGTGGTATTGTCCTTGTCCTTGTCCGCTTGCACTTCAGAGCCCGGTGCAGAAGACGAACCAACAGCGGTCGTTTCCAGAGGTCGTAGTTGCGCAATCAACTGGAGCGTACACGTAAACTGCATTATAATCCCGCCATTGTCGATCGAGAACGCTTCCCCTGCTCTATATAGTGCAATCACCGTCAACCCACAGCGATCGCAAACCAAATGTATCCGAGACGCACCTAAACGTTGCACGCAACACACGCTCGAGCTCTAAAACCATGCTCAACACCTCTTGGCGCATGGCATCCAGGTCTGCCGGGTTGTTGGACGACACCGCATGATCGCCGACATGGTTATCATCCCCTCCTTCACTGTCGTCCCTCTGTCCAGTGACGACAGAATGCTCACCCACGAAAACGAACATCATCGGGGCATTTTCGGGGTTCCACTGCTCCAAATTGTCCTTGCCGTGATCGCCACCCTCACCAGCATACGCTGGTAATTTTGCACGCAAGTACATGATTTTGCCTTCTATGAACCCTTTGAGCTGTCTGTCGAACGACGCCAAGAGCGCCCCCCGGTTCTGGTACGCCGGAAAGC
This sequence comes from Hemileccinum rubropunctum, assembly GCA_038089535.1. NCBI lineage: Eukaryota > Fungi > Basidiomycota > Agaricomycetes > Boletales > Boletaceae > Hemileccinum > Hemileccinum rubropunctum. The sequence continues at coordinate 45,544 of JBBPLC010000088.1, forward strand.
GAGGCACGACTTCTTCGAGTTGGCGCGAGGCTTTCTGGGCCGCGAGCCGTGCGTCTCGCTGCCGACGCGCTTTGCGTCGAGCCCTCGCGCGACATCTGACACACGTCTTCCACTGGTAGACCTCTGGAAGCGGAATTCGATTTCGACAACGCTTTGCAGAGCATGGCCGGGAGACCTCGAGTGTCAAGGGCGCGTCATTTTCATACATCTCTGGGCTAAGAGAGCGCCATCGACGACAAGGTAAGCCTGGAGGCCGCAACGTCTCTATCGAGTCGCAACAGGTTCGGTCAATGAAGTAGCTTAACGTAAAGTGTAATTGCTACCCACCAAGACCGAGCACGCTTCTCCGTATGTTCTCGAATCGCATCCTTTGGTACATTCTTTGTGCTCTCCGACACGGTTCACACGTTTTCCATCGGTGATCCTTTGGAACAGCGATATTACATTTCTTGTTTCCGCATTTTTGAAGTGAAGTATCTGGAGGGAGTCGAGTAACGAGCAACGGAATGTGGATCTTGAGGCCTGAGGTTTCCCCTTTTGGCTTGCAAAGTGTTTCATCAGGCCCCGAGTCCGAGTCCGAGTCTGATGCATCCTCCGTGTCCGAATCCGAATTAGAGAGCTCGGTGAGATCACTGTCCCAACCTGGTATTGGGCGAACGCTACGATCTCCCGTCAACTCGTCACTACTGCTCTTGCTAGGAGAGGAAGACGGTGAAACGGTATCGCTTTCCTGTTCTACGTCCGACATGTCAACGACCATGGCTGCTACTTCCTCTTCTTCCATAGTAGTCGTCGTCGTGAACGAGATCGTACTGGGGCGACGCGAAGGGTCAAGGGCGGCCATAGTGGATAATCTGCGTCGCCGCTTCCAATCATTGATGCCGCACCTCACGCATCGTTTCATGCTTGTTTGTACAGGTAGCACTTCGTTGCATCCCGGCATCCGGCAGTGCCGCTGAACAATGTGTGTTAGTCAAGGTGCACGGCCCTCCGAGTAACAAAGGAAAGGTTACAGAACCACTGACGGGTGGGTCCTTGCCCACCAGAGCGGTGAGATCATGCAGAAAAGGGATATTCTGTAGGCCTTCTTTTCGGAATAGTTCGCGCAGTGTGGTTGGCTGAGATAATCGAGTCTGAGGTTTTGACTGTGATACGCACACAGTTTCTGCAGCATCCTAACAAGAACAAGCATTAGTACTGGGATTTCCGTCTCTCATACATTCAAGGTATAAAAACTGACATCCGGATACACGAGGTTGAGATCATCGTCCTCATCCTCTGTGAGTTTGAATTCCTCCCTATTTGACTCTGAGGTGGTGGGACATGGTGTTGCGACGGAAACATCTTCCTCATCCTGCTTGCGAGTTTGAGTACGCGCATAGATACGTAAACTGATTGAAGACGCACGTCTGGATACATCAAATCAACCTCGTCCTCATCCTCGACATCCGCACCTTCCGTCGCAGTTATACAGGTGCCCTCCGGCCGAGCAACTTCTTGCAACGACGACTACATCAAGAACCACGCTTAGTTCTTTCTCTCCCAGACACACGCAATGGGATTCAAAACGCGACTCACAGTACGAACGACATCGAACGACTCTCGCAGACGAGGATACGGATGCTCCGCCACGCGTCCCTGCATGCCCTTCCAATTCTGATTCTGGCTCTGACTCGGGACGAACGCGGGCGGTGGACGAACGAACCCCGCACGCACGCACGCCTCACATATATCCCCCAGCACGTGCACGGGTATACGTTCACCGCATCCGAAGCGCATGCACACCCTCGGTGGGTCTCTGCGATAGGACGCAACAGGTGGGGCAGACGACGCGGATGCTGCGGATGGCACTGCGTCACGGTACTGCGGGTACGTGAATGCAACGGTCAAGGCGAGCGCGTGTGGCATGACAGTCGTCTTTGGCATCGGCATCACCACGGGGTAGGGATTCACTTGGTACACGAGGCTGTCCGGTTTGACAGTGGGGGTATACCGGACTTGACACGGCGGACAGAGGACATGGTCGGTTTCGAATCGGTAGTGCGATGGGACTCGGACCGTGGCGCAACAGGTGGTGCAAGCGGCGGCGACGGTGGTGAGTTGACAATGATTGACCTGTCCATCGTCAGTCGGATCGTCGGTGCAGTCTCGAAACGTAAAACGTGACGAGGAATGGTAATGATAACGAGTATCGAACTCACCGTAGTAGTAGTACTAGATGGGCCTGCGCTGTGATGCGATCCTTGACACGATCCGCAAATGTTTCCTGGTTCCGTTGCACGACCGCATCGAGTACATTTACCAGCAGCAATATTGACGGGTAAAGAGACGCCCCAGGACGACTGGAAGGCGCTCGAGCCCACGTCCATCGTGAACGCGCGCGCAGAAAAAAAACGCCTGTTTGAGCCATTGAGTCAATAATTCAATATATTGTTACAGTAGAGCTACTAGTACAAATCAAGCACTCTCCCTCTTCGACTTGTCGTAGCATTCCAGGGTCACACTTGCAAGGAACCCAGGTATACACTGCTCCTCCTCTACCCAGTAGTGCATCAACTGCGGGAGATCCTGCGGCCCTCCTTCGCCTTGGGCGACCAGTTGCATCCGTGCACCATGGCCATCCTCGCTCACTTTGCCCAGTGGTTGGAAGACAAACGATGCAGAGAGGTCGTACATCGATGTCACCCTCACTTGTCCGTTCGGGTAAAATGCAAGCTTGAGTCCCAGGATCGACGCGATCGCTTCTCGAAACTCGGCACTTTTGGCCGCAAAGACCTACGGATCGCGTCTTTGAAAGACCGGGAATGAATCGTAAGAGAGCACCATACCTGCTGGAGTCGGAGCAACCGCTTCTCTTTTTGTTTCACAACTTCTTCCAGTTCCTCCTTTTCCTTGTGAAGCACCTCCCAGCTTTCACGTGGGACGAGCTCCTCCCCGCGTGACGTACCTGCCTGCGCATCTACCGCTCCACTGTTCTCGAGGTCCTTCAATCGTTTGATCAGTGCTCCGTTCTCACTCTTGAGACGATCCATGACCGACTGTCGGAGGTCACTCCATTGTTGCGCCGGGTTGTCACGCAGACAAAGCACACGCATCCCTGGCGGCACATGGTTCCCTGCCCCAATCTTCCCTCGCAGCTCAAACAGCGTCTGTTCCAGCTCTTCAACCTTGTCTTCGTGCACTTTGACCGTCTTGCACGCTTCTTCGAGAGCTAAACGACTGGATATCAACATGAATTCGTTGATTGCGAAAATGAACAGGGTTACCTTTAGTAGCCTCCTCAGCAGCACCCTTGTGGTACTCCATCTGCTGCCTCAGCTCTGTCCGCGGAAGCTTGGCGCCACCCGGACCGTCCTCGCCGTCTATAGCATCCAGCGCCTCTTGCAATTGGGAATTGGCAGCTTTGTACTCTGACAGGGATCGTTCGAGGTGCTGTACCCGTTGCAACAGACCATCTGAAGTGGATGCTTCCCGAGTAGCCTGGTCCTCGGCAGTGAAACTGGCCTGGAGAACGGTCAACAACCATCCTGCGACCTGACTTGATTGATTGTACATACCACAAGAGCTTGCAAGAATCCAACTTCTCGTTCAGCCAGTTGTGCTCGTTGCTCGCGTCGCGCTACCTTGTCTTTTAGCGACTGTACCTCTCCCTGTAACATCCCTATCGTCCCTTGGGCTTCTAAGAGAGATTCATTCACACGTGCGAGTTCCGTTTCCCGACTTTTAAGGACAGCTGTGTTGGCACCATGTTCCTCAAGTAGGCGTGCGTGCGTCAGCCTGAGCTCGGAGAGATTGTGGACGACGGATAGAGAAGGTTTGGAAGGGGTGCCAGCCTCACTAGGCTTGTTTGCCCTGTGTATCGTTGTATCGGGAAGTAATCCATCGTGAAACGTACGACGCACCATTCCTGTCGTTCTCGTCTTGCTGCCTCCACTTGAGCCTCCAACGAAACAACCTTTTCTCGCAGCTCATCTACGACCAAGACTTTCCTCTCCAATGTCCGCTTCTCCTCGCGTAGAACCTCGAGATTTGCATGTCTGTCCTTGTATCTACCTAGCTCTGCATTCAATTTTGCGTTCGTCGCCTCCAATGATCGAAGGTACGAGGCTTGACGATGGAGTTCGTCGCGGATAACACTCCAGTTCTCGTCCTCGTTGCGTCTTTGAAGCGTCGGGTCAGACGCAACCTCTGCCTCGTCCAATTTCCGCTGCAGAACCTGAATTGTCGCATCCCGCTCCTCGGCAATCGCTTTGTATTCCACGAGTTCCTGCTCAAGTTCCGCATTTTTCCACATAAAAGCCGACGATTCGGTGTGTTGTGCGGTAACGAACTGAGCGTGTGTCTGCTGCAGTGCAGAATACGCCTCTTCGAGTTCGATACGCTCGTTCTGGAGGGTGGCGATGGCATCGCGAAGAGACCCCAGATCCGTCTCTGCCTTTTTCTAAGATACGGCATGCAGATGGGCGAGAGTAAACCGAAACGTGGGTTTGCACGAGTCCGACGCGGACGCACCTTGTCCTCTGCGTTCGCCTCGCGTTCCTTTTCCTTTTCTTCGCGTTCGGCCTTTTCGCGTTCGGTCAGGAAACGCCTGTCACCTTCGAGCTGCTCGATGTACACCTCCTTTTGGCGGAGCTTGTTCTCAAGTTCGGTCTTTGCGGCCTGTGCGGAGAGGAGCTTGCGCTCGAGCGAGGCATGGGCCATGTGCGAGGAGAGTGCTTGCGAACGTTGCTGGCGTTTCGCGGTCGAGTGTTGTGGGTCTGCTCGTCGTGTGAGTCGGTACGAGTCGGGAAAGACGATGAGAACTTGCCACGCTCTAGCTCGGCCATGAGCGAGTCGCGCTTCGTACGCGACCCGGCTGTGAGATGGGACCTCGACGCCGCGCGCGACGACGACGACGCGTTTGTGTTCATTGTGGACGAAGTACAACCGATGAGTACCCGAAATGGAAAGAGCACAAAGGTCAAAAGACGGCTAGTTGACGCTGTGCTACAGCAATCACCATGTCAGACGGTAGCGACTACGAAGACGGCGAGTTCGTCGACGAGTCTTACGACGACCCGAGTGGCAAGCGCACAAAAGCCAACGGGTACAAGCTCACAAACGTTTTGAAGTTACCCAGGGCCACCACGTATTCTACCCAGGCGCTATATGGTGGGACTGCGCGACGCACAACTTATTTTCTCGTAACTCACTCGATGCACAGACCAGGTTCACGCAGGAGACATCGACCTCGAACCAGAGTACCAACGCGGTGCGTCGTGCCACTGCCTGATGCTTGCGCCGAGTGACCGACTTGGTTGAACAGATGTCGTATGGCCGGAATCGAAGCAAATGGGCCTCATTGACTCCATCCTTCGCAACTTTTACGTACCACCCATCATATTCGGTATGCATGCACCTCGGACGTTCTCTCCGTTCTGACCATGATCGTCAGTGGCGCACCAGCACGAGGATGGTTCGGAATCGAAAACGTGCATAGATGGGAAACAAAGACTGACTTCCATTCATCGGTATGTGACCCTCTCAATCTCAGTTTGGTGTAGCGCTGATCCGAGTCCAGGTTCATGGACGGATTGGTTCGTCTCTTTCCTTTGTCTATCCGTCACTTTATCTCATTCATCTCGGCTTATCTAGATACCCCGTAAGTTGTACCTGACACTTCATTCATGCTTCTCATTCCACCTGCTCATTTCTAGACCGAGATCTGTAAGTCCGGTGAAATGTGCTCGGAAATGCCTTGGTTGATGCTGACTGATTCAAGGAACTCTAATATTAAATATTGGTACAAGATCAGTGCCACTCAAAATGGGAAAGGGCAGCTACTGCCCGAAAGATATCGACGATTGTTTGCAAATAAGCAGGTTGTCTGCGTCGAATACCAAGATATCCCCGACTCTGACGAACGAGAAATCTTCCAGGTAAGAATTTAACTACCAATACCTTCCCTTCGTATTTAGTACTAACATACTATCTTAGAGAGTACAGCTCGGAATGGCGCTCACCCCCGCAGGTATGTGCCACCTCGCAGTATTGCATTTTGCTCAACCTGTATGTTGCACATGTCAGAAAAACTACAGGTACTCAATACCCCAATGTCTGCGTTCGTGCGCAAAATACAATCAGAGTATATTTACACGGGGAGCCCCCTCGACTCTGAAAGCTTTGACTGGGATCGTTCTCGTGGTGGAGATTTCCGTTGCATCACACAGGCACTTTACATTATCTCCAAGTACCCCTCTGGCTCTGCGATAGGCGCCATCCCCCAACTGGATAAATGGCTTCATAATCCTACCACCAAGCCATACGCTCGCGGCAACGGGAAAAAGAAAAAGGATGATGATGCTGGCCAAGACCTTTCAAAAGACGACGCGTTTCTGGAACGGATCCACCTCACCTTTCGCACCTTCTCAAATCTCGTTGGTGATACCGCGCTCCATCCCTTCTTCCTCAAACCCGAATGGCGCATCTCGCCGATCGAGTTTGTAATGATATGTCTCTTGATCGCGGTCAAAAAGGACGTGTTGACCTCGCAGGAATTGGCGACGAGAATCGGAGAGATGAGAGTACGAGTACGAGCGGAGCACGTGGATATCCGGATGAACGCTCGCGTGGCCAAGACCATGTTTGACTTTATCAAAGAGACCCCCGATGCCGTTCTACACCCAGAGCCTATAACACTCGGCGTCAAAAGAAAGAGGGAGGAAGAGGACGTTGTGATCCCAGCCCGGAAGGAAAAAGATCGTCGAGAAGATGAAGGCGATTCGGCTCCCGCGCGAACCCAAATTTCGACGTCGGCCGTCATCCCGCCACCGAGACCCGACCGACTGTTGGCAGTGCGGGAGGCGAAAAAGGCGATCATCGCGCCGCCGCGCGCTACGCCCCCAAGACCCCCTCCTGCTACCCCTGCTGCGTTACGATGATCTCTGAACGCTTCTTCCTCTTCACCTTTTTTCCCACCCGCTTCCGGTCGCTCTACACCCATTCATAATGAGCTCTTGAGTATTGACATAAGTTACTAGTGTATGATTTACCCCTGTTTCTTTTCTTCTCTTCTCTTTTTTTTTTTTTGCTTCGGCCCTGACTCTGGTTCTGAACAAACATTGTTGTGTTTCCCCCGCCATGTGTGTAGTACGGTATATGTGGCTATTGGTTGTCAAATAAAAACATGTACTACCATTGTGTTCAAGTCCCAGGTCCCCCAGCCAGGAGTTGCTTCTACCCCAGGGTGATTCAAATCACCAGACACCAATGGTGGTGAATTCGGCCAAAAAAAAAAACGGGTGATTTGAACACCACTTTCAACTAGCGCTGCATGGCAACCTGTGCAAGGGTGATAAGTTCACCTCGAGTCCCGGGTCTCTCCGTTGAACATCACCTTGCTCCCCCCCCCGGCGGTTTGCGAGGTGATGTCCCAGGTGAATCCCACCCGGATCTGCTCTCGCAGTGCTTCCAAGTTTTACCTATCAGGGAAAAGGTAACCGGGAAAACTGCAATCCTTGTCACGGTGGCACTTCCAAAGTTAGTACCGGGTGTTTTACTGGCCACCTCGACGGCCACCGTGATATTATTATGGTGGACTTGCGGCGTGTACCGCCGCTGCAGTCCCGGCCATGACTACTATACCGAGACCATCAGCGAGCCAGGCTCAGGCTGTTCATTCCTCCGCTTGGGGCTGGCGGGGATATGCAGGCGTCAAGGAAACCGATGATACAAACGGAGATCTCGGAGATGTTTAGCGCGGAACAAGCTTGCACCGGCGGGTGGTGCCGTACGGTTGATCCCCGCTTGGAACGCCTTGTTTCCCTGCGACGGCGATTGTGACGAAGCTTCTAGCTCTAGTCGACATCAACGTTTGGCTCGGAAACTACGGGACACGAGGACTCGGAGTAGGGTAGGTACTAATGTATGGCATGGTGAGATTTGGGCTCTACTTTTCTTTTCTTTACTATCGCCTGGTCTTCCCTTTGCTGCTGAAATCCCCTCCGACTCAGACCACCAAGTGTGATTACTGAACTTGACCAAACTCAGAGACGATCGTTCCCCGCCTTGCGACATCGTCCGCAAGTCCAGAACTGCCTCGGAAATCACCCCAGTCGACTGCCGATCCAAGGCAACCAGTAGTCTGGTGACCAGCCCGTCTACGGGAGACGGTCAACAGTTTACCTCACAGACGAGGCTGAGAGTCACCAGACTAGGCAACCAGGGGGAGATTCCGGCGGAAAAACTGTAATCCTTCACTTCCCAAGTTACCGGGTGTTTTAATGACCACCTCCATGGTCAAATTATCAAAGCTGATGCCAGGACAGAAGCCGGGTAGAGCCTGACACTGGTAGATTCGGAAGAAGGCGGCGTAGCGCGATCGAGATTGTTCGTGCCTTGTTTCACTGAACTCTTGCGACGTGCCCGTGTCACAGTTCGTTCCTCTGCTCGGCAGGGATGTAAAGGCCTCAAGGAATCCAATGACAGACGGAGATCGGAATGCTCAGAGCATGGAGGACTCGGAAGCTGGCGATTGCCATGACTTTAAATCCCCAGTTAACGCTGAAACCACCGGACACGAGGAGTGTGGTAGATATATATACAACATGGTAAGGTTTCAGCTGTGCTTTCTTTTTTTATTTCTTGGCTTCCGTTTGCTGCTGAGACTTCCCCCGAACATTAAGTCCTGAACTCAACCTAACTTGGAGACGATTGTTCCCCGCCTTGCGACATCATTCGCAGGTCCAGAACTGCCTCGGAAACCACCCCAGTCGACTGCCAATTTAATATCACCAAATTTCAAACACCAGCCAAATCTGACTGTACGATCCCTCTTATTTATCAATGCTACGATTCACATTCTAGTTTGTCAAGGCATGCTGAACTTCGACGACCATGTCTACATTGCTACCGACAAGTTTTGCCACCATGCCAACTCCTGGCCCAGTTAATTTCCGGTTGTGTTCACGTTCGCATCCTTTCGACCTGATACGATCCCTCAGGCTTGATTGTTACAATATTCCCTGGCGACATCCCATCAAATTTCCGGGCGCCACCATTTCTCTAACAGTCCCAATCCTGGCCGTTCCTTCGACCTTTGACAGCGTTTACAACATTCACAGTCCACGTTCTTGGACCACCGTGTGTCAGCGATGCATAGCCCCATCCTCAAAGCACGTATCTGAAATCCCGATTCTGTCGGTCCGTCAAATCCATGAATGCCTGTCACAGATCCCGTCAATGGTCGAGGTCGGTTCTGGAAAACAACAACCGTACCTTGTCCACCTTGACCAGCACATGTGTCCCGTCCTCTGACACCTTTTCAATAAAGAACACATCCTCTTCCTCGTTCGGTTCAGCATCCCGCCGTGCGTTTTCTCGCACCAACAACCAGCGGATGACGAGTAATAACAATGGGCATACAAGGCGGCAGATACCGATGACGATGAAAGGGATACGGTTCCTGCGCGTGTGTGGGCGTGATTCGACCCCGTTGCCATTGCCAAGGGGACATAGACGTACCTCGGCTTATACTGCGACTTCCACATAAAAGTGCCCGCTATGTTTCCGATGCAGTACGCGCTCAGCATGATCGCGTTCGTCGTGACCTATGCACATCGTCATTCGGCATCTGAAAGAAAAAGAATGCGAATACGAAAAAACGAACCCTCTTGGTATGTCCCGCCGTCACATTGGTCAACCACGACAACGACAAGACGAATGATGCCGTGCTGATTTCCTGGAGCCAGACCCCGAATAACAACCCGACCCGATTCTTCCGCGGTAAAAACTCGATCATTAACACTCCAATCGAGGACGGTACATAGAACAGCGCGGCGACGTAGGCACGGGCGTTGGGAATTCGGGCCGCGAGCGTCACGCCCATGAAGATGGTTATCATCATGATGACCCCGCCAACGCAGCCAAGAAGCGTTGTATCGAGGTCGGTGAATCCAAAGGAGGAGATGACGATCTGCAGCTGGTTCGTCAGCGATGTGGGGATGTTGGCTAACGCAGCAAAGAGCGCAAAGAGCCATGTCTTTGGGTCCCAGAGTGCTTCTACCATCCTGCGCCCTGCTGTTAGAAGCATACCAAAAGACCAAAGGTTATGAAGACACACTGTTCCTTTTTAAAGTGCTTGTTCTCTACCCCGGTTTGGTTTTCCTACAGGGTTTTATTAGTGTGCGAAGAGCAATGTTTCATAGGTCTCCCACCTTCAGCCGTTGAACCGCTGTGGCACGCTCGCCTGCAGAAAGAAACCATGCATTGGTGGGGGAATCAGGGAAGAAAAACCTATGGAACACACGTTCGTCAGTCCAGCGAAGGTTATGTACGAGGCAAAGACCCATTACCAGTAAACTACTGCGAGGATGAGGGTGATGACTCCCGTAATGACCATCAACCTTGTAGATGATCAGTTTTTCCCGCACAGATTCCTCGCAACCGGTTCTCTCACCATTGCCAGGGAGCAAATCCAGTCGTTTTAGTATATAGCGTTCCAAAACTGATGAAACCTGAAATGATTTGGGCTGCCGCGCGAGTGAAGTTAATATCACGGACGTATCCGATTGAATCCCGAGTCAAGTTACCTGTTCCGTTCATCAAGTCTAGTCATCTATTATTAGCACGGGTGATAACGTCCAACGGTATCGCAGGTATACTCACACCAATATCCAATGCGCAACGTCTGCTCCTTGCGTGTGTAAAACATGGAACTGACAATCATGAGCCCCGCCGTAATGGAGCCCTCACACATGCCCAGAAAGAATCTGCACACGAATAGCTCCGCAAAGTTGGTGCAGGCGGCTTGACAGATCAACGAAATACCCCAGACGAGGATATTCAGGCTAGAAACCAAACGTGAGCAAGGGGCGGTGCGCGATTGCATACGTAGTCACGATACTTACCTCATCCATTTGCCCACAGGGAATCGCTGGAGAGCAAGGTTCTGGGGGTATTCAAAGATTAAATAACTGAGATAGAATATCGTTCCGAGCCTGATAAGAACAGGGCATCAGATACTTGTGGACGACCATCATGGCGCAAATGAACGATACCAGTTATATCTGTACGACACGGTATCAGAGCAAGTTGAGCGGATAAAGCCGTCTCATGCTGGTGTGTTCGCGGGGACTTACTGATTGGTTGATAGATGTGCGCCTTGGCTACCACCTGTCAGGAAACTTCACGTTCCGACTCATTAGGGAAAAAAATCTCACTCTATCCCAAGAATCGCAGCACTACCCAGTGTGGTTTTATCCATAAACTGGACCCTTGAGTCCAAGAAAGAATGAACCCAACGGACAGTCATCGGAGCATCTTTGCTTACCAGAAAAGCGCTGCACAACAAGTGGTTGGTTGGAATTTGAAAGGAGACGCAATCAAAACTCACTGCACATCATTGGCAGAATGCGACAATCAATCTTCTTCCTGCGTGTAATCCCCAAGTTAGTGGAAGATTGGCAGTGGTAGCTGGGTGGCACAAACCTGACGCGTGCTGCCTCAGTGAAATCCAACTCAGAGGACGAACTAGCGACAATCTGTGCACCAGTGTCCACCTCCGTGGTCGAGAGTGCATATACATGGTGTTCCTGCAGCTGGGACGCCTTCTCTCTCCTACTGTTAGACGGGGCGCGAGGCATGGTCACGATGGGGTGCACTCGGAACACCTCGGTGTAATAAGGCTTGTTATAGTGGATCGAACTTTAGCCTGAGTGCCAGATAGGGACATTGGGGTCAGTTTGAACTTCGTGTGAATGAAATATACCAGCGGAGGTAATAAACAGCTGGGGACGTCCATCTTGCCCGTGACATGTAGACGATCTTGTTGCATGAAGATGAGTGACAACCGAATCGAGTCCGCTAACGGCCATACCTCATTTTCTCCATCATCCCGATCTGGTGTTGTATGTCGACCTCCTTTCCATTTTCGATAGCGGTCCAACCGTCCTATCCACACGCAGAGTTCCTGCATCTTTGCCTTCTTGTCCAATTCACAGGCGGCTGCTACAGCCTGTAGTCATCCGCCCATTCTCCCCATGACAAACCAAAAGTCGCTTGCTTCATCTCCTCGGGTACAACATCACGGCGAAGAAGGTCTTTCCTGACAGCACTTCTCCGAAGCATCTGAAACGGTAGACTCAATGGGTTTTCGGAAGATAATTTCTTCCCAAGGGAATCCGTGGCGAAGACGCAGAACAGCGACGCCACCGACAAAATTACGGAACTGGACGGATGAATACGAAGAACTCCACCGAGGAGGGCCTCCTTGAAGCCGGTGCAGTCGTACTCCAATTTGGTACCAATTTGCCGATCGGCGGTACGCCAAACCCCGTGGCGAGACACAGAGCGACTGGACACCAGCGTTTCTGCGATTCGACAGACATGAGCCCGGCATGAAATGAAGTTGTAGGGTTAAAACACCATTTTTACTTTACACTCACCATTTAGCACATTTCTTGCGAAGCAGTGCTAGCACGCGACGTGTTATAGGGGGCGTGCATGTAATGAATTCCCACGCATGATCCTTATGAGCACGAGTTTTCCGAATGTCGATTTTTTTTGATTCTTCCACAATCATAACGCCAATGAAGAGAAACGACGGTGCAGCGAGTTGAGCCACCCTCGTTACCAACGATTGGGTTCGCATTGACATCGCCCGTTTGGCACCACTCTCCTTGTTACATCGTAAAGGGACGGGCATGCATTCCTCTGAGGCGTTGCGACTATTATACATTTTTTCTTCTCTGTTGGCGACAGTACTGGATGCGAATCACCAGTGCAATTTGTGAGTAGGGCAATGGTAACCTTGTGGATTCTTGAACGGATGGAGCCAGTGGTAATTAATTAATCCTCTGCATCATACGATTCATACCACAGTCCATTGCCAGTCTCGAGAATCTTGTTGCCCTTCAGCGTAAAATGCTTGGACTGGATCTCCTTCGTGACGTGCTTTGTGATGCTGGCTTGCTCTGTCATCTCGCCACCGAGACTCGACCAACTGTTGGCAGTGCGGGACCAGGACTGGGGACGATCATCGCGTCGCCGCGCGCCACGCCGTCAGGACCCCCCTCCTGCGTTACGATGCTGGGTGCTTCTTCCTAGTCTTCACCTTTCTTGCACCTTCTTCTCATCGGTCCCCCCTTTTATAATGTACTCTTGAATATTGACATACTTGAAGTCACTCCCCCCGAAGGCACACTTTTTTTCCCTTCAGTTCTGTCCTCGGTTTTAATTAATCTTGTTGTGTTGCCCCTATGTGTGTAGTACGGCATATACTACCGTTCAAGTCCGAATCCCGTGGCCAGGAGGTGCTTCCGAGCTATCTATCAGGCGGAGGTACCGGAAAAACCGTAAACCATCACTTCCTAAGCCACCGGGTGTTTTGCTGTCCACGTCACCACCCGTCATGTCAATTTTAATTTTACAATTTCCACTGGCACAGTCCGCAATCTTCAACTGCCGCGCATCATGGCCCCATCCTCAAAGCACGTATCTGAAGTCTCGATTCTGTCGGTCCGTCAAATCCATAAATGCCTGTCAGAGAGATCCCATCAATAGTCGAGGTCGGTTCTGGTTGGGGGAAACAACAACCGTACCTTGTCCACCTTGACCAGCACATGCGTCCCGTCCTCCGACACCTTTTCAATAAAGAACACTCCCTCTTCCTCGATCGGTTCAGCATCCCGCCGTGCGTTTTCTCGCACCAACAACCAGCGGATGACGAGCAACAACAATGGGCATACAAGGTGGCAGATGCCAATGATGATGAAAGGGATACGGTTCCTGCGTGTGCGTGGGCGTGATTCGACCTCGTTGCCATTGACAAGGGGGCATAGACGTACCTCGGCTTATACTGCGACTTCCACATAAAAGTGCCCGCTATGTTTCCGATGCAGTACGCGCTCAGCATGATCGCGTTCGTCGTGACCTATGCACATCATTCGACACCTGAGAAAAGTAGAACCCAAATACAAAAATGTCAGACGGACGAACCCTCTTGGTGTGCCCCGCCGTCACGTTGGTCAACCACGACAACGACAAGACGAACGATGCCGTACTGATTTCCTGAAGCCAGACCCCGAATAATAACCCAACCTTATCCGTCCACGGTAAAAACTCGATCATCAGCACCCCAATCCAGGATGGGACAAAGTAGAGCGCGCCGACGTAGGCACGGCCGTTGGGAATCCGGGCCGCGAGCGTCATGCCCGAGAAGATGGTCATCATCATGACGACCCCGTCGACGCAGCTGATGAGCGTCGTGTCGAGGTCAGTAAACCCAAAGGAAGAGATGACGATCTGGAGCTGATTCGTCAGCGAGCTTGGGATGTTGCCTACCGCGGCAAAGTGCGCAAAGAGCCAGGTCTTTGGGTCCAAGAGTGCTTCTACCATCCTGCGCTCCGCTGTCAGATGCATACCAAAAGACCACAGGTGAATCGTGTGGAGACGCACTGTTCCTTTTTAAAGTGCTTGTTCTCTACTCCGGTTTGGTTTTCCTACAGGCTTTATCAGTATGCAGCAACGTTTCGTGGATCTCCCCACCTTTAGTCGTTGAACTGCCGTCACGCGTTCGCCTGCAGTAAGGAACCATGCATTGGTGGGAGAATCAGGAAAGAAAAACCTATGGAACACGCGTTCGTCAGCCCGGCAGAGGTTATCTTTGAACCAAAGACTCATTACCAGTAGATTACTGCGATGACGAGCGTAATGAGCCCCGTAATGACCATCAGCCTTGCAGAAAGTCAGTTTCTCCTGCACAGATCCCTCGCAGCCGAACCTCTCACCATTGCCAGGGAGCAAATCCAGTGGTTTTAATATGTAGCGTTCCGAAACTGATGAAACCAGAAATGATTTGAGCTGTCGCAGTGGCCAAGTCAATATCACAGATGCATCCGATTGAATCGAGTCACCTGTCCCGTTGGTCAAGTCTAGATTTCTATTAGCACGACTGACAACGCCCAACGATATCGCAGGTGTACTCACACCAATATCCAATACGTAAAGTCTGCTCCTTGCGCGTGTAAAACATGGAACTGACGATCATGAACCCCGCAGTGATGGAACCCTCACACATGCCCAGAAAGAATCTGCACACGAATAGCTCCGCAAAGTTGGTGCAGGCGGCTTGACAGATCAACGAGATGCCCCAGACGAGGATATTCAGGCTAGAAGCAAAAACGTGAGTGATCGGTGGCGCAGGGATATACGTAGTCACGATGCTTGCCTCATCCATCTGCCCACGGGGAACCGCTGGAGGGCAAGGTTCTGGGGATATTCAAAGATGAGGTAACTAATGTAGAATATCGTTCCAAGCCTGATAAGAACAGGGTATCAGATGCGTGTGGGCGGCCATCGTGTAAAAACCAGCGATACCAGTTGTATCTGTAAGGACATGGTATCAGAGCGATCTTGAGCGGATCTTGTGATCACGAGGAGCTTACTGATTGGTTGATAGATGTGCGCCTTGGCTATCATATGCACCTGTCAGAAGAAAGTTCACGTTCCGATATCACGGAAAAATCTTACTCTATCCCAAGAACGGTAGCGCTAGCCAGTGTGGTTTTATCCATAAACTGGATCCTTGAGTCCAAGCACAAATGAACCCAACGGACAGTCGTCGGAGTATTTCTGCTCACCAGAAGAGCGCTGCAAACCAAACATTTGGTTGAAATTTAAAAGGAGACGCAATCAAAACTCACTGCACATCATTGGCAGAATATGATAATCAATCTTCCTCCTGCGTGTAATCCCCAAGTTAGTGGGAGGCTGGGATATCGTAACTGACTGGCCCAAACCTGACGCGCGCTGCCTCTGCAGGATCCAATTCGGAGGACAACCCAGCAATAATCTGTGCGCCAGTGTCCACCTCCTTTGTTGACAGTGCGTGCACATGGCGTTCCTGTGGCTGGAACACCTTCTCTGCCCCAGAGTCTGACGAAGAACCGTTGGAAGAACGGCGAAGCATGGTCACGATGGCGTGCGCTCCAACCAACGCCCCAGTGTAATAAACGTTCTTATTGACTCGGATGCATTTCAACTTTGTGTGAAAGAAATATACCAACCGGGTCAATAAATAGTTGGGAGATAATGTGAATGGTCACCTGGTGTCAGGGCGTGTCATGTTGTCGCACACTTCAAGTCACTCAGCGAAAAGCTATCTATCCCCAATTAGCTTGAACATCTAAGTATCGGCCCGATCGAATGGGCTTTAGATGGAACACCGAGTGCAAATTGTGATATTTGGTTTCTAATTACACTTATCTTATTGGCAGGCTTGGGGTAACTCAGGTTGCTGTGCAAACAGTGTATTGCGATGCACGTACTGGTACCAGTACTACTAGTACGCTCGAATCAATCAAGCTTTTTGAGGCCATTGGCAAATCGTTGGGGTGTGGAGCATCCCTGACCAGTTTGTTAGTAACTTTTCGAAATTTGCATCATTGCACTTAAAGATGTCGGCAATTCAAGTTATCGCATCAATGTCCTCAGTGGGTTGGTAGTGGCGCACCATCCTTTGACGTTGCTTTCACCTGGATAACTTCCATCATCTGGTGAAAGAGGGCCAACGTCCATCTCGGCCATGGCCTGTAAACAATCCTTTTGCATGAACATGAGCAACAACTCAATCGAGTATACCCTCATTTTCTCCATCATACCAATCTTGTTTAGAATGTCGACCTCCCTTCTCTGTTCGACAGCAGTCCAACTATCCTTTATCTTCATCCACACGTACAGTTCCCACGTCTTCGCACCGACGACGCCCATTTTGTCCAGTTCACAGGCGGCTGCCATAGCCTTGTAGTCATACGCCCTTCTTCCCATGGCAAACCAAAAGTTGTTTGCTTCATCTCCTCGGATACAACAGCACGGCGAAAAAGGTCCTTCATGTCCTCACTCTTCTCGGTGCATCTGAAATGGTGGACTCACTGGGTTTTCGGAAGACAATTTCTTCCCGAGACGATCACTAGCGGAGACGCAGCACAGCGACACCACTAAGAAAGTCGATGAAGAAGTTCAAGAAGATATTGCCCAGGATGACCTTGTTCAAGCCGTGTGCAGAGTCTGCAGACGCAGTCTGGTACCGCCAATAGCGATTGGACACCAGCGTTTCTGCGATTCGGCAGACATGAGCCCATGGAACTGAAGTTGTAGAGTTAAAACACCATTTTCACTACTTTACACACCATTTTTTCGACATCTAGTAGCACTTTGCAACAATTCGTGTGAGGTTGTCAGGAGATGCACGTGATGTTCAGCGGGTTCGGATGGATGTACATGTAATAATTTCCCACGAAATGGTCCTTATAAGCGAGAGTTTTCTGGATGTTAGCTTCACGATTCTTCCACAATCATAACGCCAATGAAGAGAAACGACGGTGCAGCGAGTTGAGCCACCCTCGTTACCAACGATTGGGTTTGCGTTGACATCGCCCGTTTGGCACCACTCTCCTTGTTACATCGTAAAGGGACGGGCATGCATTCCTCTGAGGCGTTGCGACTATTATACATTTTTTCTTCTCTGTTGGCGACGGCACTGGTTGCGAATCACCAGTGCAACCTGTGAGTAGGGCAATGGTAACCTTGTGGATTCTTGAACAGATAGAGTTGGTGGTAATCCTCCGCATCGTACCACTGTCCAGCCTCGAGAATTTCCGTAACAATCTTGCTTCCCTTGGGCGTAAAATACTTGGCTTGGATCTCTTCGGTGACGCGCTTTGCGATGCTTGCTTGCTCGGGACTGTGGGTAAAGATGACAGTCCGATATTCTGCGTGTATCACTCAGAAAAGTTTCCGTCTCACATACCCCACGACGTACGAGTGCCAGTATCTCCTCCCTGTCTGTTCACAGTCGTTGGATCATGCGTGCGATAAAAGAACTCTGGGATGTTTCCTGAGAACGAAGGATGCATGTCCGGTGACCATCGCACTCACCGACGAGTTCGGCATAAGTCACAATGGAAGGATCAAATTCGATCCTCAGCCCCTCTGCATGATCCGTCTCGCCGGTACACACTTCCTTGTAGCTCGGGTTGACCGAAGTGTTCTTGCCCCCTGTGTATCCAACAGCGGTCTTCAAGATGCCTTTGTTCTCAGAGGGCGGGTAGTGTTTCAAAAATATGTGCTCCACACCCCAGAAACACCCACCGGCAAAGGTGGCGATCTCAGGCTGCTGTGATCCTATTCCACGGACGAGTTATGAGTACTTTTGGATGCGCATGGCATAGTGTCAAGACCAGTACCTGAAGTCATCGCGGAGCGGTAGTGAGACGGGTCGATGGCAGACATAGAGAATGGTTTCGTGACGAGTGAGACGAGCGCAGTCACTGCAGTGCGAGCTGAGTTAAGACGATTGAACATATAAGTATACGCAGCAGTGCGGGTAGAGCGATACGGTCTTTATAGCCTACGACTAATCGTCACAGGCATTAGTGTTTCACCGGTCTCATCGGTCTGGTCACCAGACGTACCAAGGAAGCTCGAATGCGTTCCGAACCACGCCCGAATCGGACGTTTTCATTCTGGCCCAACTGTGCTTCGCTTCGGCAATTCCCGGTAGTACTTGAGTTTCTGTCATATTGCCTGATGCGCGAGGCTTACCGTTCCAACAAATTTTCAGAAACACAACGAACTCGGGCCTGCTGTACATTTTTGCTTGCAGTGGTACATTTTCGAACCAGTTCCGTGACCACCAAATCCGCTTTCCTCGGACCCGCCGGTTGACTAGTGAGAGTCCGTTAAGAGTTCGCCGCTCAACTCCATGTGCAGTCAGTGATGAAGTTACCATTCATCACTTCTGACTCGAGTGTTCACACACAAGAACCTGTTAGCATCCAGTAAATTATATTCTCAGCACCGGTCTAGCTGCAACTGACTCCACATGCGTGAAGTCTGCTTTCGAGATGGAACTGGCACCGTAAATGAAAAATGTACCACCTTTCAGTTCAATATTACTACCCGTTCAATTCAGATCTTCTTCGACGCGACTCATCGAGATCAGCCAATTTTAAAGACGAAAAACCCATCGTATTAACCCACGACACTAATTTTCTTTTTGAAAAGAAAGACGATAAGCCAAGTGAAAACCATTCCACCAATCACAACCAGTGTCTACCCAAACATCCCTCAAATGCCGATGTTGATGGGACTGCAGCCCAAGCCGACAGCACCGTCCTAGATTCTTTTGTTCAGAAAAAGACCATTCACATACGCAGACGATACGTACAAAGGTGTTTCCCTGGCAGCACACAGGCTGTTGCTGGCAAGTAGCACCACCCCCGACGCCAACGAGGCCAGAGCTCGAGCAACCACCCCCGACGAGACTGTCCCCACTGAGGACGCCGACCAAGTTATACTGCTCAAGAAGGCTGCTCGCCTCGCTAGCCTGCACAGCGACAAGAAACACGTCAATCATAATCCAACATCGTAATAACACGATAGACTTACGGGCTGGGTAGTAGTGCAGCATTGAATCGTGCCGGTCTCGCACTGGTCACGCGCCTTGAGGTGCGAAGCAGAGGCAAGGAGAGCAAGAGGGAGGAGAGCAAAGATACGGGAGAACATGATGAGGATTCAGATAGAGCGAAGAGTAATCAACTGAAGAGCTGAGAGAAGTAGGTGGTGAACTGCTGGTTCAGACCGTCCTCCTCGTCTCTTTATACCTCGAGAGCAAGGCACGCATCGGCTGGGATTACGTGCGCTGCAGGACAATGGCCCGTGCACAGTTCTGGACCCAGTGGTCTCGGCCTGACAGGACTCGGTTATCGACACAACCCTGCGCAATATAATGCAACGAGATTGAATGTCAGAATATCATATTCCGAGTCGTCTTTACACACCTCAGGCTCCCTGCAAATTTTTGCAACAAACAGATTGACGACGCGGCGAATACATGGTACGCCGCTCAATATGATGACGCAAGAAAAGATGTCGAGACACCCACCCTCCGCTGAAAGCTTTCAAGTATGGCTTGCGTCTCTAAACGACCTTCGCAGCCTCTTTTATGGTCACCAGACTGTCCTTATGGTCGTATTTTCCAGTCTTCCGTCGGCACTGCAGCAATACTGTCCCTTTCACCCAGGAATCGATCCACAGAAGCCGCATCCATCGATATCACGGCCAAGACTGCAGGGCGCGTCGACGATGCGGGGACTTTGTGAAGCAGCCTGTTGTGGCTAACGACCGTCAACTTGGAGCACCGACAAGGAAGTAGAGGGTGACACTACCCAAGCCGATTGCCTATGTCACCAGCGCCGCATTACCCACATGACGACGCCTTCCCCCCTTCTTCTAATTCAACAGCCTGCGTATGCCTGCACGCCCATGTTAGGGCGCGGAGAAAGATTGCGTGCGGTGATGGCAATAAGGTGTTCTCATGCGGCCTGGTTTGACCCGATCTGGTGTCTGTGTATCTTTTGCGGCTACGAATCCACTGTACTCCGCGACGAGGGTTGGTAAGGTCGGTGCCGTTACGATGACAGAGACTCGGGACGTGTATGTATGCACTTCACATTGTGATGGCTGTGGACGAGTCGATGGCCAGGGAACAGCGCAGGTCGTTTCGGATTGGAGAAGTGCGATTTTTCCATCGTGCAGGACTTGGTCAAGTTGGACGACGTGACGACGTCGGGGTATGGACGTTGAAAGTTACGCTGGACAAGGTCATCAGCAACGCTTGCGCACGAGAGAATTGGGACGATGAGTCGAGGATGTCACAGGTCGATATTGGACAACTTGAACGCTCACTGTTTATCACGGACTACGATTGGGGATTCTAGAGTGCTCTCGACGGGCTCCTCGCTCTCTGAGGCACGGTTCGACTCGGGTCGAGGAAGTTTAGGATAGGTCGTGGGCGATCTTGCTTCGACCCCCCGATGGTCACCTTTGCGGCGTCGGCACTCTGAAGGTCATCTGGTCATTTTCTTTTCTCGCTCTATAACCACCCTTCTTCCCCCTCCACCCTTCTTTTTTATGCCACATCAGTGATCCCAGACTTGCGGCTACGACCATTAGGCTACGCAAAAAGTGCCGGACGTCGCTAGGACAGATCGGAGAGCTGCAGTACCCGCTGTTTCCGCAGTGATGGCGTTCCCATTGAACAGGAGGCATCCTTCGGTGGGAACGACGGACCGGTGAGGGGCAACCTTACACCAGGGCATTTTCGCAACCGATGAGGTGCAGGGGTTGCGTTCCGGCGGTAGTTGTACAAAGTACGCTCGGAATCAAGACCGCGCACCGGGCCAATCCCGTCCCCTTGTTCGTCGCTAGCCATACTGTCCAGGCCTACATCTGGGTGCGTGTCGGCCCAAATTGTTTTTCTTTTCTTCTTTTTCGTTCTTGGTGCTTGCAGCGCGCGTCTCGTTCCACATATCAATCATATCATAGGCATCGTGATCGCGTATCCAGCATTCAGGTGACACTGATCAAAAACCTGGTGTCGGTGATGGACCACTGCCAGGAAGACGTGTCGTTAGAAGTCCTTTCGTCAAGTCATCTTTGGTTGCCGTCTCGGCATCCAGCTGGAATTCAATCTGAGTGTGTAAATCAGTCGCATGTCTTCGTCGCAGTTCGAATTTGCGTCGGCGTCGAGCTACTTAGGGGCACGTGATTATTTACGTAAATGAAGCACAGCCTCCACAGGTATTGTCGTGAGAGGCCACGACTACAGGACTCCATATTTGGCGCTTGCTTGGTCTCATAGACATGCCTGCTGCCCACAAAGTACCAGAAAATCATCCCGTACACTCGTTTTTGGCGAATCTTGACCCAAAGGTCGAGCTATATGTCACCCACATCGACTCTACCAATGCATCCACTCGAAAGTACGTTTACCATTTGTCTTCATTCCCATTCCGTAACTGACGTGTCTGGCCCATCTCAGACGCCACTTTTTCATGCTACTGGGAATGAACCTAGTCTGGTCCTTTCTTCTCGCAAGACGGGTGTATCGCGGTCTGTCCCGCTATGGAATTTGGTTTGCCATCAGCAAACTGGTACCAAGCTCGAGTGCGACTGCACCGGGCTTGAACATGGCCCTCCTCGGGAATATCCTCTTGGACTTTTTCATATTCATCGTTCTCGTTCCTATGATACGCGATTTTCTCAGCGGTGTCGCTGTATTGCGTCTCCGCCACGGATTTCCCCAGGAAGAAATTATCTTCCGAAAGCCCAGTGAGTCCACCGTAGCAAATATCGTTTCAGAGGCTCCGGAGAAGAGGGATGTTTTCATGAAGGACCTTCTTCGCCGTGCTGTTGACCCCGAGGAGATGAAGCAAGCAACTTTTGGTTTGCCATGGGAAGAATGGGCGTATGATTACAAGGCTATGGCAGCCGCCTGTGAACTGGACAAGAAAGGCGTTATGAGTGCAAAGACGTGGGAACTCTGTGTGTGGATGAAGATGAAGGACGGTTGGACTGCTGTCGAACAGGGAAAGGAGGTCGACATGCAAAACCAGATTGGCATGATGGAGAAAATGAGGGTATGATCGTTGGCGGACTCCACCAGTTGTCACTCATCTTCATGTAACAGGATCGTCTGCGCGCCATGGGCAAGATGGACGTCTTTCATCAAATGATGGAAGTCATCCAGGTCAAGACGATGTCAAAGGATGGTGCGCCGCTGCCGGTGACTGAGGACGTTGATGCAATCGTCGCCGATATCTTTAAGCGCAATGATGTAGATTTTGAAAAGTTGACTAGCGAACTGGCCAAGGATGCTCCGCCCCCGGCACGATTTGCGAATGGCTCCAAGAAACTTGATTGATCCGGACGTAGTATTGGTACCGACTTACCCCGTGTTTTGTCCGATTCCCCCAGAGATAAGCGTACTTAGAGGCCAAATATCACAATTTGCACTCGGTGTTCCGTCCATTTCATCGTGACCTCGTCGGGCCGACGCCTGGTTTAAGCCCATTGCCAAGGCCAAGGTGTGCTCCAACCTGATACGCCTTCGCACCAGGTGACCACTCACGCGTTATCTCCCCGCTATTTATCAACTCGGTTGATAGATTGCTTTCACACGAAGTTGAAATACTTCCGGAATGTCGTTATCTTGAATCTTGATGTTCGATTCACTACTATAAGAAGGCTTGTTACGCCGCCGGGGTGTTTTGAGTGCACCCCATCGTGACCATGCTCCGCCGTTCTTCCAACGGCTCTTCGTCAGACTCTGGGGCAGAGAAAGTGACCCAACCGCAAGAACACCATGTACACGCACTGTCGACCAAGGAGGTGGACACCGGTGCGCAAATTGTCGCCGGCTTGTCCTCCGAGTTGGATCCCGCAGAAGCGGTGCGCGTCAGGTTTGTACTAGCCAGTTACGACATCCCAATCTCCCACTGGCACTAACGAGTTGGGGATTACACGCAGGAAGAAGATTGATTATCACATTCTTCCGATGATGTGCAGTGAGTTTTGATTCCGTCTTTTCAAATTGCAACCGAATGCTTAGATGCTGGTGTGCAGCGCTCTACTGGTGAGCAGAGACGTTCCGACGACTATCCGTTAGGCTCATTCTTTCTTGAACTCAAGGATCCAGTTCATGGATAAAACGACGCTGGGTAGCGCTGCCATTCTTGGGATAGAGTGAGATATTTTCCCGTGATGTCGGAACTTAAGTTTCCTCTGACAGGAGGTGATAGCCAAGGCGCCCATCTATCAACCAGTCAGTAAGTTCCTCATGATCACACGAAATGGCCTTATCCGCTCTGATACCGTGTCATACAGATATAACTGGTATTGCTGATTTGCGCCCGGAGGGTCGCCTACATGCGTTCTGATGCGCCGTTCTTATCAGGCTCGGAACGATATTCTACATTAGTTATTTCGTCTTTGAATACCCGCAGAACCTCGCCCTCCAGCGGTTCCCCGTGGGTAGATGGATGAGGCGAGCATCGCGACCACGTATGTACCCGCGCCGTCCGTCGCTCATGTTTTTGCTTCTAGCCTGAATATCCTCGTCTGGGGCATCTCGTTGATCTGTCAAGCCGCCTGCACCAACTTTGCGGAACTGTTCGTGTGCAGACTCTTCCTGGGCATGTGCGAGGGTTCCATCACGGCGGGGTTCATGATCGTCAGTTCCATGTTTTACACACGCAAGGAGCAAACGCTGCGCGTTGGGTATTGGTGTGAGTGCACCTGAGATGTCGTCAAGCGTTATCGCCCATGCTGATAGATCACTAGTCTTGATGAACGGAACAGGTAACTCGACTCGGATTCGGTCAGATGCGTCGGTGATATTAACTTGACTCGCGTGACAGCCCAAATCATTTCAGGTTTCATAAGTTTCGGAACGCTGCACACTACAACGACTGGGTTTGCTCCCTGGCAATGGTGAGGGAGCCGGTCGCGGGAACACTTGTGCGGGCAAAGCTGACTGTCTGCAAGGTTGATGGTCATCACGGGAAGTATCACCCTCATCATCGCAGTAGTCTACTGGTAATGGATCTTTGGCTCGTAAATAACCCTTGTCGGGCTGACGAACGTGTTTTCCATAGGTTTTTCTTCCCCGATTCTCCCACCAATGCATGGTTCCTTACGGCAAGCGAACGTGCGACGGCGGTTCAACGGCTAAAGGTAGGGAAACCTACGAAGCATTGCTCCTCGCATACTGATAGAACCCTGTAGGAAAACCAAACCGGGGTAGAGAACAAACACTTTAAAAAGGAGCAGTGCGTCTCCATACAATTCACCTCTCGTCTTTCGGTATGCATCTGATGCCGGAGCGCAGGATGATAGAAGCACTCTTGGACCCCAAGACATGGCTCTTTGCGCTCTTTTCTGCGCTAGACAATGTCCCCAACTCGCTCACGAACCAACGCCAGATCATCATCTCTTCCTTTGGGTTCACCTACCTCGACACGACGCTCCTCGGCTGCGTCGACGGGTTCATCGAGATGATGACCATCTTCACGGGTGTAACGCTCGCGGCCCGGATTCCCAACGGCCGTGCCTACGTCGGCGCGCTCTACTTTGTGCCGTCCTTGATTGGAGTGCTAATGATCGAGTTTTTACCGTGGAAGAATCAGATTGGGTTGTTGTTTGGGATCTGGCTCGTGGATATCAATACGACTGGGTTCGTCTTGTCGTTGTCGTGGTTGACCAACGTGACAGCGGGACACACCAAGAGGGTTCGTTTTTTGTATCTGCGTTCCTTCTTTTCCCAATCACGGGTCTAGGTCACGACGAACGCGATCATGCTGAGCGCGTACTGCATCGGAAATGCGGCGGGCCCTTTTATGTGGCAATCGCAGTACAAACCGAGGTAGGCTTACGTTCCCTTTGGCGATGGCAATGGGGTCCAATCATCCCCACGCACGTGCAGGAACCGTATCCCATGGATCGTCATCGGTATCTGCTACCTAACATGCCCGATCTTGTTGCTCATCATCCGCTGGTTGTTGGCACGGGAGAACGCACGGCGGGACGCTGAACCAGTCGAGGAAGAGGAGGAGTTCTTTATCGAGAAGGTGTCAGAGGACGGGACGCCTGTGCAGGTCAAGGTGGACAAGGTACGGTTGTTGTTTGTCCAACCAGAGCCGACCTCGACTGTTGACGGGATCTCTGACAGGCATTCATGGATTTGACGGACCGACAGAATCGGGATTTCAGATACGTGCTTTGAGGATGGGGCTGTGCACCATGATCGGAGAATGTGGATTGGGTAAATACGACAAAATTAAAAAGACATGTTTCGCTTTGGTTACCCTGCGCATGTAAAGCGCCTGATTTGAGGATGATTTGATCATGCGATCTTTTTATCGGTTGGCGAGTCTCACAAACGAACCCATCTCGGATACATGTCGGCTTTCCGCTATTTGATCGTGAGCATGATGGGCAGGCGGACGGGTATGATATATTATTCGATGGCGTAGCATATTCATTTCCGACGGAAGTAGCACGGAGTGGACGAACTGCGGTTATGAGACGAGAAACATGGCAGGCGTCGTCAGGGCCAACGGACTATAATAACTAACCAGTCAGTCGAAGGATTCACCCTCGATTCACCTTCACATGATGGCGTCAAATGCAAGGTTTGTTTCCTCGTTTTCCACACGAAGCAGGGCTCCCAATTAATGATCTGCCACAAAGTTACGTTGTTTTTGAAGATATGTTTGCAGCGTCATACAAGATTGGGCTCACGAAAGCAACCTTTTTTTCATACATCGTCCCACCTTTCGTGTGCCAATACTTGATGGGGGTGTTGGTTCAATTAGAAGGAACGCGTTTCTACCGGTTGGCGCTTTTACCCATCACAGTCTGGTTAGCTTGGCGTGCGACGTTTGTGGATATGTCGGGAGGAGATTCGGCGCACGTCCAGACCAACTCTATACTCATCGTGCGTACATACTCGTCGTTCCGTGTTGCACTCTAGGTTGACGGCATTGCTTGCAGATACAGATGTGCTCCATCTTGACGCGGACCGCCACATGGGTATTTGCCCACGTACAGTATCGACGCTATAGCCCCGTTGATAGCCGAGACAGCGATACGTCGAACGCAGTCAACATCTACACCGCATGCTGGAATACCTGGGACCTGTTGTTGAACCCGCGGGGCATCGGATGGAACTGGCCACGCGGTCTCGTCCTGCCCAAGCCGTTGTTCGCGACCGACGGGCGTGCTGCGTTCGTGCTGGTGTCGATCACGAGCGTCGTGCTGAACGCCCTCGCGTTCGACGTGTGCGTGCAAAGCATCCGCGCGATGAGCCCTGAGACGTTTGGGTCGCTCGAGGGCGGACCGCTGTTCGACGGTGCGCTTCCACCGGCACTGGCACTGGCGCGCGGGGTGCTCGTGGCGAGCCTCGCGGCGTGGTCGGCGTACTTTGGGCTGCAGTACACGCATCAGCTACTCGCGGTGGTGGGTGTGGTGGTGTTTCGGCAGCATCCGTCGCAGTGGCCGCCGCTGTTTGATGCGCCGTGGCGGTCGAGCTCGGTGGGGGAGTTGTGGGGGCGGCGGTGGCACCAGATGATGCGAGATATGGTGTTGACGCTGGGCGGGCAGCCGTTGAATTGCGTGTTTGGGAGGTTGGGTGGGCTACTCGGCGCGTTTTTGGTGTCGGGCATCTTTCACGACATTGAACTGCGGTCAGCGGGACATGGTGGGAACTCGTTCGTGATGATTCGATTCTGGGTGATGAATGGGGTTGGGATTGTATTGGAGCGGGTCTGGAAGAGGGTGACGGGGCGAGGGGTGGGTGGGATGTGGGGACGGGCGTGGTTGGTGGTGTGGTTGTTGACGTGGGGTCTTCCGTTGGTGAATGCGTATGCGAACGCGGGGCGATTTGGAGCGTTGTGTTTGCTGGGTCGATTTGAGCCAGGGCGTGCGTTTGTCGCGTTTGTCTGTCAGCAGACGCGTGAAGCTGTCAATCAGTTGGTAAATCACTGATCATATAAAACGACCATATTGAAGCTCCGTTTGGTCGACTGTCAGGTTCTTTTTGATCCATTACTACAACTTGAAGATGACCACCCAAGCAAGGTCAGTGTTTTCCTCGCCGACAGAGAGAGGTCCTCATTCTCGAAAGTCTGTTTGCATTGTCGCAAAAGGTGGCCCTTACGAGGACCACTTTTCTTGCAAACATCCTTCCGCCTTTCGTGTGTCAGTACTTGATGGGAGTGCTGATTCAACTCGAGGGAACCCGTTTCTACCGCATTGCATTGCTACCAATCATTGTCTGCCTTGCTTGGCGTGGTGCGTTTGTCGACATGTCGGGAGGCGATCCAAAACAGGGCCAAATGAACACCATGCTCATCGTGAGTACACCTCTATCCCCATGGCTTGGCTTGACCTAGTCCATCCTAGACTCAAATGTGCTCCATCCCGATGCGCTCTACAGTGTGGGCTATGGCGCGAGAGCCCTTTTACCGCTCAAATCCCTCTAAAAAATTGGACCGATCAAACGCGCACAGCATCTACACAGCCTTGTGGAATGCATGGGATCTGATCTGGAATGTACGCGGCATCGGATGGAACTGGCCGCGAGGACTCATAGTCCCAAAACCCGCCTTTGAAACAGATTCTAGAATCACCTTCGCACTATGGTCGGCGGCCCAATTGGTCATTCATGCCGTTGGTTTCGACGCATGCATTCAGACCATTCGAGCTTTGTCTCCGGATACGTTTGGTTCACTCGACGGTGGTTCTCTCTTTGACAACACCTTACCACCCCTCCTAGAAATCTTACGTTCCGTGTTCGTGGGATTCTTGACGGTCTGGATGACGTACTTTGCGATCCAGTGGAGCTACTATTTGCTAGCAATCCTGTGCACCATCTTGTTCCAGAACCATCCATCTCAATGGCCACCCCTTTTCGATTCCCCCTGGTTGTCAACGTCGCTTAGCGAATTGTGGGGGCGTCGGTGGCATCAGATGATGCGCGAATTGCTCATGCCGCTCGGTTTTGCACCATTCAACTACCTGTTTGGTCAGCTCGGTGGTCTCTTCGGAGCATTTTTGGTCTCTGGCATCTTCCACGACATCGAACTGCGATCGTTTGGACGAGGCGGAAACTCGCTCGTCGTCATCGGGTTTTGGGTGATGAGCAGTGTCGGGGTGGTACTAGAACGTGTCTGGAAAAGATACACAGGGCGACCGGTGGGTGGGACTTTGGGCAGGGTGTGGACGTTTAGTTGGATGGCGCTCTGGGGCATCCCGGTTGCGAATGAGTGGGCCAAGGCAGGGAGGTTCGGGGCGTTGAGTTTACCGGGTGAGCTAGCGCCCTCGCTTGCGGTGATGAGGTTGTATGGTAGACTCTGATAAGGAGTCAAGCCTCATGCTGTACATTCTTTCTATACACATTGTCAATGTTTATACAAGTCGCTTATCCGTACAGCCTGTCCTCATCACAACATCTTCTATTTACATGAAGACTCCACGATGATGGCTGGTTGCGAAGTACACTCGTTCTTTGCATACCACACTACTCCCCGAGGTCTGCTCTCTGCGTACCTCCACTGGCAGCAACACCCATAACGACAATAAAATGGTGCAGACCTTTAAATTTTGTTGGGGAGTTTCGTCATGCTCAGGTTCGAACGGTTGGGATGAATTCGGTGTCGAGAAAAGACGCCAGCTCGACCAACTGAGGTTATGAAAGGAAGGTGGTGACGTGGCGAAGTTCACATCCTGACGCTACAGCCCCATTGCCAAGTGATAGCCGAAACCGCGACACGATTCGAGCTAGGCCGTGCGTTCGTTGCGTTCGTTTACCAGCAGACGCATGAAGCTGTCGATCAGCTGATAAATCATTGAAATCAAATGATGGTGAGTAGGCATCGGCGACCCGTCGTCGACTCGGAAGGATACGAAACAGCGATGAACCTCCATTTGGTTGACTAAAACCCTTCGGATTCTCAGAAAGTCTTCCGGATTCCTCGAGTTTCACGCTGAAGCATCCACTACAACTTGAAGATGGACACCCAAGCGAGGTCAGTGTTTTCCTGTATTGTCCGTAGAGAGAGGTCCTCATTCTCGAAGCATGTTTGCATTGTCGCAAAAGGTGGCCCTCACAAGAACAACCTTTCTTGCATATATCCTTCCGCCCTTGGCGTGTCAGTACTTGATGGGAGTGCTGGTTCAACTCGAGGGAACCCGTTTCTACCGCATTGCATTGCTACCCATCATTGTCTGCCTTGCTTGGCGTGGTGCGTTTGTCGACATGTCAGGAGGCGATCCAAAACAGGCCCAGATGAACATGATGCTCATGATCGTGAGTCCATCCGTCTCCCCACTAGCTTGTCTTGACCTAGTCCATCCTAGACTCAAATGTGCTCCATCCCGATGCGCTCTACAGTGTGGGCTATCGCGCGAGAGCCCTTTTACCGCTCAAATCCCTTAAAGAAATCAGACAGATCAAACGCGCACATCTACACAGCATTGTGGAACGCATGGGATCTGATCTGTAACATGCGGGGCATTGGATGGAACTGGCCGCGAGGACTCATAGTCCCAAAACCCGCCTTTGAAACAGATTCTAGAATCACCTTCGGATTATGGTCGGCGGCCCAGTTGGCCATTCATGCCATTGGTTTCGACGCATGCATTCAGACCATCCGGGCTTTGTCTCCGGATACGTTTGGTTCACTCGACGGTGGTTCTCTCTTTGACAACACCCTACCACCCCTCCTAGAAATCTTACGTTCCGTGTTCGTGGGATTCTTGACGGTCTGGATGACGTACTTTGCGATCCAGTGGAGCTACCATTTGCTAGCAATTGTCTGCACCATCTTGTTCCAGAATCATCCATCTCAATGGCCACCCCTTTTCGATTCCCCCTGGTTGTCAACGTCGCTTAGCGAATTGTGGGGGCGTCGGTGGCATCAGATGATGCGCGAACTGCTCATCGCGCTCGGTTTTGCACCGTTCAACTACCTGTTTGGCCACCTTGGTGGCCTATTCGGAGCCTTTTTGGTCTCTGGCATCTTCCACGACATCGAACTGCGATCGTTTGGACGAGGTGGAAACTCGCTCGTCGTCATCGGGTTTTGGGCGATGAGTGGTGTCGGGGTGGTACTGGAACGTGTCTGGAAAAGATACACAGGGCAACTGGTGGGTGGGATTTTAGGCAGGGTGTGGACGTTTGGTTGGATGGCGCTCTGGGGCATCCCGGTTGCGAATGAGTGGGCCAAGGCGGGACGATTCGGGGCGTTGAGTTTGCCGGGTGAGCTTGAGCCATGGGTTGTGTTGTGTAGTTGGATCAGGAGTAGACTCTAATAAGCAGTCACGCTGTACATTCATTCCTATTCCTCACTATACACATTGTCAATGTCAAAACCAAGTTTTCTTCCGTCCTTGCCTCAGTTCGACATTGTCCAAGCGGCCCAGGTAACATCAACATACGATCTGCAAAACAGTCTCTGCCTGATCTCTACTTAGCTCATACAGCAGGCCTATTCACCTGCCACCGCTGGCTCTTCCGACACCCAACGTCGTCTTCAACAGGAACTCTTCGACATCCAAAAGCGATACGAAGCTTGGGGTTTGGTCATTCCTTTCCTCAACCATGACGATGTCAATGTCCAGTTCTTTGGTGCACATACAGTCCAGGTCAAAATTGCCAGGGACTGGTGAGTCATTGATCGTGCATGCCACGCCAAATTGGTCGATTGACACACGCTAGGGACACCTTTCCGGCGGACAACGCGACTTCCCTGCGTGATGTCGTACTCGAACTCACATCCCATTCGATCGCGTCCGGAAAGAGCAAAGTCATCCTTCGCAAGTTGTTCGTTGCGGTAACATGACTGGATCTTGACGTACGTTCATCTCTCTGATGAACACTTTCCAGATCACGTCGTTGGCGTTGAAAATTGCACCAGGCTCTCCCTCAATATGGCCGGATTGGATCGTATCCACCGTCGAGTTTTTGTCCACCCGACGAACACCTACAGAAATATTGCTCGACTTCCTATCCATCGTTGCAGAGGAGGTCGAGACAGCCGATTTGATAGGCGCGAGCAAGTAGGCATCTCACCAGCCGCTTCTCAACACATCCTAGACTAACTTCCGAGCCAGAATGCAAATGCAACAAACTCTTCTCGACGCTGCTCCCCTCGTCGTGCGGGCCGTGGTCACGATAATCACTCAACCTCGAGACCGAATGCGCGTCCGTGAACTAGACTCTGCGCTCAAGTGTCTACAAGCATGGATGTCCGTCCTTCGTGGAAAGTAAGTGTCGTTTCATGGCAACCTTGATGGCTAATTGCGGAGATTCTTAACAGCGATATCACTCCGCTTATTCCAATGTTGATATCTCTTCTGACCCCTTCGACCCCGGATGCTGCTATTGACCCCGAAATCTTCTCTCCCGCCTCGGATGCACTACAGGAGATCATGATGCGTTCCTCGTTGGCCGGTGGCGCGGGCGTCATGTCTCTCACGCTGCCGCTCCTCGTATGGGTCGATACATGGGGTCCCCGGATACTCCAGTCCAGTACATCATGTGCGTTGCTCGTCCTCGGTGATACCATATTCGATCAGACATCTTGGTTATCACTTTATAGCGGCAGAAGCCTCGGAACTCTCCCACTCTTTGTGCAAGCTCATCGTCACGCTCGGCGACCACTCGAACACTTACTTTGCCGCCAACATCACCTCACAAAAACAGGTCTCAGGCTCTCCGCACACACGATCGCAGCTCATTCAGAGTTTTCTTCGATTGTTGCTCGGTTATACGGGTTTACCTGGGTACTTTGGCGTAGGCGAAGAGGAGAGCGAGATGACGCTCGGGTTTTGGTATCTCTTCCAAGAATCACTCTGGAGTGTGGAGTGTGATGACGGCGATGACGACAAGGGTAGCGTACCGCCTGTGGACATGGAAGAAAGGGACAGAATGGCGTTGGTGAATGCTGTGTATGTCGAACTTGTGAAGATCTTGAGGAGCAAGGTTGCTTGGCCGCCTCAGAATATATTGAGCGGGTGGCCAAAAGGTGGGTAGTTCGAGGTTGTGTAGAACAGGACGCTGACGTTGGTTTGATTACGGGATAGACCAGGTAGACAAGTTTCAGGTGTCAGTGATGTTTCTGCGCCTCTACAAGGAACGTTGCTCATCGAATTTAGTTATCGGAGAGATGTTGGGGATACTCTGATCAACGCGTACGTATACGATATTGGCATGGTCGACAAAGTTGACAATTTCCAGATACTATATCCTACGCAACGACATGATGGGCTACTACTTGAACGATATTCAAGAACGTCTTGCAAACAGACCTGAATCCAATGGATGGGAGGTAAGACGATCTCATGATTTCTCGTTCATCTTTTAACTTCGTCCGTGTTTCAGGAGATAGAAGCAACTTTACATTGCATCATGTCTGTTCAGGAGGCAGTCCCTCTTGAAGACAATCAATTTATTGCTCGATTATTTGGGCCGGACGTACTCGGATGCCTACCGACCGCTGGCCAAGACAGGATCCGGCGCACCGCCCTCGGCCTCACTGGTGAGCCATGTTTTTAGTTCATGTCATAGATCAGGACTGATAAAAGTCCCTTTATAAAGGCACGTACGCATCATGGTTCACCACTCAGTCTATCACGAGTACATCTATATCATCGCCCTCACTTCTCATGAACGCTATTTCGTACGTCGTCGCGGCATTGCCCGAGCCATCGCTCTGTCTTTCGGCTGCGAACGCGCTGCGGGATCTCTGCGATGCCAATCGCACCGCGCTCGCACCGCACATAGGGGCATTCGCAGAGTTACACGCTGGGTTGACTGGCATTCCCGTGAGTGTTATCACCCGAGTCGTTCCGTATCCTTACATTGTACATATGCTAGGACACGGAGAAGAGCAAGGTTTTGCAATCGATAGCAAGCGTCATTCAGGCGCTGCCACATGAAGAGGAGATTCCGCCCGTGCTCGCAATAGTGAGTCCTGTCGTCGAGAAGCTCGAGCAAGCGTTGTGGTCTTCGTCGCTGGTATGTATTTCACGATGCTTTCGGTTCGTGATGGTTGTTGATTCCTTGGTAGCTTCCCGAAGAGGCACGTGCTGTAGCGATCGTACAATTGCAAACGCTGTCGGGAGTCGCAAAGGGGTTGACCCGCACCGCAGATTCGTTGCTCATCATCGACGAGACGCCTGCCGAACGGGCGGAGGCGGAACGTCTACGACGGGCCCGTGATGATTATAGAATGGTCAAACTGCGCGAAAGTTTATTTGCAGCGGCGAGAGGTACGTTTGAGTTGTGGTCGACAGATGCGAGCGTGTCCGATGTGAGTCTGTCTCGCTTGCAACGTTATGGGCGCGAGTTAACAATGTATCGATCATGATAGGCGCTCAGCGAGTTTTTGCGCTCTATCACTTCTCTGCCGAGCGATACCACCCTATTATCTTTGCCGGCGGGCCCATTGCTGGAGCTGATATGTATTGCGTCTCAGAGGCAGCTCACTGCGGTATGGCTCACGCTCGCGAACATGCTCATCATTCAGATGGATCCGCCCATCATGTTTACGAATTCGACGCTAAAGGCGCCGCCGAATGTCGAAGGAATGACGGTGGTGTCGAATGCGCTACCTGTGCTGCTACAGGTATCGTTATCGATGCTTGGCCAACCCCAAGCCATGGAATCTGTGAGACAACCTCGATACAAATACTAACCGTTTCATGCTGACTTGATTTGAGAATCCTGACATCGTACAGGCCTTTTTTGGCTGCTTGGACACCGTGAGTTCTCATTTGGTCGACTCTGTCACCCATGCATATTAAACGACGCGGACGTTGGCGTGGATAGGTGGCAAAACACTTTGTAGCCGTATTCTACAACCTGCCCCCTGGTGCCCTCGACGCGTTGATGCAATGCGCTGTCAGCTCGTTGGCGCTCCAGGAGCGCTATTCGCTGGTAGCGACGTGCACATTTCTGGTACGTCTGCGATCCTCTCCGCCTGGGGCGTTTGTGGTGCTCAGCGGTCCCCCTCTTTGGTTAGGAAACACTGATTCGGCGTACGGCGGGGAGCGACGACCTCGGAGAAGCCGGGACGCTCCTCTTTCAGATGCACGGTCGGCCAATTCTCCGGGCGGTACTGACCGGGTTCGCAGGCGTCGCACCCAGATCGGCGACGCAGAACCTGATCGAGCTCTTGTCGATGATGGTGTCCAAGTACCCGTCGGAGACGCGGGAGTGGATGAATGAGATTTTGTTCATGGTGCGTGGTGTTGGTGTTGGTTTTTGGGACGTTGGGGGCTTATCAAGTGGGGGGGTCGCAGGAGGACTTTGTGCAGTCCAAAGCGACACCGGAGGCGAAGCGGGCGTTTATCAAGGCTGTGGTTGGGTATGTCTCCGTGTGTTCATGGATCCGGGGGGGGGGGGGGTCCACTGATAATACGGATGCTGACGCGTGTCGACCGCTTTCCACAGGTCGAGATCGCCAAAGAGGACGAGGGAGGCTGCGCAGCAGTTTACGCTTATCGCGAGGGGATTGGAGGGGACGAGTTTTGGGTATGCGTCTGTTAGTATGTGACGCACGGTCGTCGCATGTGCGTACTGTACGTTGGACACGTTGCGGCGGGTTCCGAGTGGTGTACACACGTTACAGTAGTCGTCTTGCTCATATTTTTTTGGTGTGTAATCCGTTGGGGGGAAAGGTGAATGTATGATCAACGAAACGCAATATAGTGCACTGGGGCTGGGTACTCCGACCCGAGCCTGGGATCAGAGAAGGTACCTGAGTAAGGCGAATCTGAGGTGGCCTGGGTCCACAACCTATAGTAAAAGTTTGTATACCATTTTCCAAAGTGTTGCCAAACCCGAACACAAGCTGAAGCAATGGAACCGCTTACAGATGGAACAAACGATGTACTTGTGTACAGTAGACTCAAAGGTCAGAATAGCAATGGTGAGCCTCCTGCACTGCTGGAGTCGGGGCTGACTCTGGAACACATGATACTGAGTTTATTACAACTCACGAACCACGAACCTCGTGCCACTTTAGTTCGAAGTAACACTACGAACGTTTCTTCCAATTTGGATAGCCATACATGCATTTCAGAAACAACTGCCTATATTCGAGTAGCAGAGGTAAACAGAACTCAGGAACACCTCGTTATGTGACACTCCATCGACGTGCACATCGTCGACGTCCGATATTCTCCAATCCTAGTGTTTCAGGTGGACGTTGGTCTCGTACAAACGCAAGGCTTGCGCCAAGACTTTGTAGCCGGCGGAAACCGTCTTCATTCTCTTCTTGAAAAGCTAAAATTAAGCTCATCAACATATG